>OX457027.1:93631927-93932861 GCA_949752745.1 Protula sp. h YS-2021 | reverse complement strand
TTGAGTGGTTTTTAAAAGATCAGAGATGTGAAATAAATGCAAAGACTGACTTTGGTTGGACGGCATTATTGTTTGCATCACAAAGTGGACACACTGATATTGTCCAGTGCTTTCTAAAGGATGAGAGATGTGACATAAATGCAAAGACTGACAATGGTTGGACGGCATTAATGGTTGCATCACAAACTGGACACACTGAAATTGTTGAGTGGTTTTTAAAAGATGAAAGATGTGACATAAATGCAAAGACTGAAGATGGTTGGACAGCGTTAATGGCTGCATCACAAAATGGACACACTGATATTGCTAAGTGCTTTCTAAAAGATGAAAGATATGACATAAATGCAAAGACTGAGAAAGCACGTACGGTGTTATTGACTGCATTAAGAAATGGACACACTGATATTGTTGAGTGGTTTCTAAAAGATGAAAGATGTGACATAAATGCAAAGAATGACGATGGTTGGACGGCATTATTGGTTGCCTCACAAAATGGACACACTGATATTGTTGAGTGGTTTTTAAAAGACGAAAGATGTGACATGAATGCAAAGACTGAAGATGGTTGGACCACGTTAATGGCTGCATCACAAAATGGACACACTGATATTGCTAAGTGCTTTCTAAAAGATGAAAGATGTGACATAAATGCAAAGACTGAGAAAGCACGTACGGCGTTAATGATTGCATCACAAAATGGACACACTGATATTATCCAGTGCTTTCTAAAGGATGAGAGATGTGACATCAATGCAAAGAATGACGATGGTTGGACGGCATTATTGGTTGCCTCACAAAATGGACACACTGATATTGTTGAGTGGTTTTTAAAAGACGAAAGATGTGACATAAATGCAAAGACTGAAGATGGTTGGACCACGTTAATGGCTGCATCACAAAATGGACACGCTGATATTGCTAAGTGCTTTCTAAAAGATGAAAGATGTGACATAAATGCAAAGACTGAGAAAGCACGCACGGCGTTAATGATTGCATCACAAAATGGACACACTGATATTGTCCAGTGCTTTCTAAAGGATGAGAGATGTGACATAAATGCAAAGACTGACGATGGTTGGACGGCATTAATGGTTGCATCACAAAATGGACACACTGATATTGTTGAGTGGTTTTTAAAAGATGAACGATATGGCATAAATGCAAAGACTGAGAAAGCAAGTACGGCTTTAATGATTGCATTAAAAAATGGACACACTGGTATTGTTGAGTGGTTTCTAAAAGATGAGAGATGTGACATAAATGCAAAGACTGACGATGGTTGGACAGCGTTAATGCTTGCATCACAAAATGGACACACTGATATTGTTGAGTGGTTTTAAAAAGATGAAAGATGTGACATAAATGCAAAGGATGACAAAGCACGTACGGCGTTAATGGTTGCATCACGACATGGACACACTGATATTGTTGCGTCCTTTCTGAAAGATGAAAGATGTGACATAAACGAACAGAATAAGAATGCATGGACGGCGTTATGGTTTGCCTTAGAAAATGGACACACTGATATTGTCCAGTGCTTTCTAAAGGATGAGAGATGTGACATAAATGCAAAGACTGACGATGGTTTTACGGCATTATTGGTTGCATCACAAAATGGACACACTGAAATTGTTGAGTGGTTTTTAAAAGATCAGAGATGTGAAATAAATGCAAAGACTGACTTTGGTTGGACGGCATTATTGTTTGCATCACAAAGTGGACACACTGATATTGTCCAGTGCTTTCTAAAGGATGAGAGATGTGACATAAATGCAAAGACTGACAATGGTTGGACGGCATTAATGGTTGCATCACAAACTGGACACACTGAAATTGTTGAGTGGTTTTTAAAAGATGAAAGATGTGACATAAATGCAAAGACTGAAGATGGTTGGACAGCGTTAATGGCTGCATCACAAAATGGACACACTGATATTGCTAAGTGCTTTCTAAAAGATGAAAGATATGACATAAATGCAAAGACTGAGAAAGCACGTACGGTGTTATTGACTGCATTAAGAAATGGACACACTGATATTGTTGAGTGGTTTCTAAAAGATGAAAGATGTGACATAAATGCAAAGAATGACAAAGCACGTACGGCGTTAATGGTTGCATCACGACATGGACACACTGATATTGTTGCGTCCTTTCTGAAAGATGAAAGATGTGACATAAACGAACAGAATAAGAATGCATGGACGGCGTTATGGTTTGCCTTAGAAAATGGACACACTGATATTGTCCAGTGCTTTCTAAAGGATGAGAGATGTGACATAAATGCAAAGACTGACGATGGTTTTACGGCATTATTGGTTGCATCACAAAATGGACACACTGAAATTGTTGAGTGGTTTTTAAAAGATCAGAGATGTGAAATAAATGCAAAGACTGACTTTGGTTGGACGGCATTATTGTTTGCATCACAAAGTGGACACACTGATATTGTCCAGTGCTTTCTAAAGGATGAGAGATGTGACATAAATGCAAAGACTGACAATGGTTGGACGGCATTAATGGTTGCATCACAAACTGGACACACTGAAATTGTTGAGTGGTTTTTAAAAGATGAAAGATGTGACATAAATGCAAAGACTGAAGATGGTTGGACAGCGTTAATGGCTGCATCACAAAATGGACACACTGATATTGCTAAGTGCTTTCTAAAAGATGAAAGATATGACATAAATGCAAAGACTGAGAAAGCACGTACGGTGTTATTGACTGCATTAAGAAATGGACACACTGATATTGTTGAGTGGTTTCTAAAAGATGAAAGATGTGACATAAATGCAAAGAATGACGATGGTTGGACGGCATTATTGGTTGCCTCACAAAATGGACACACTGATATTGTTGAGTGGTTTTTAAAAGACGAAAGATGTGACATGAATGCAAAGACTGAAGATGGTTGGACCACGTTAATGGCTGCATCACAAAATGGACACACTGATATTGCTAAGTGCTTTCTAAAAGATGAAAGATGTGACATAAATGCAAAGACTGAGAAAGCACGTACGGCGTTAATGATTGCATCACAAAATGGACACACTGATATTATCCAGTGCTTTCTAAAGGATGAGAGATGTGACTTCAATGCAAAGAATGACGATGGTTGGACGGCATTATTGGTTGCCTCACAAAATGGACACACTGATATTGTTGAGTGGTTTTTAAAAGACGAAAGATGTGACATAAATGCAAAGACTGAAGATGGTTGGACCACGTTAATGGCTGCATCACAAAATGGACACGCTGATATTGCTAAGTGCTTTCTAAAAGATGAAAGATGTGACATAAATGCAAAGACTGAGAAAGCAAGTACGGCTTTAATGATTGCATTAAAAAATGGACACACTGGTATTGTTGAGTGGTTTCTAAAAGATGAGAGATGTGACATAAATGCAAAGACTGACGATGGTTGGACAGCGTTAATGCTTGCATCACAAAATGGACACACTGATATTGTTGAGTGGTTTTAAAAAGATGAAAGATGTGACATAAATGCAAAGGATGACAAAGCACGTACGGCGTTAATGGTTGCATCACGACATGGACACACTGATATTGTTGCGTCCTTTCTGAAAGATGAAAGATGTGACATAAACGAACAGAATAAGAATGCATGGACGGCGTTATGGTTTGCCTTAGAAAATGGACACACTGATATTGTTCAGTGCTTTCTAATGGATGAAAGGTGTGACATAAATGCAAACGACCGCAGTGGATTGACAGCGTTAATGTCTGCGTCACAAAATGGACACACTGATAGTGTTGAGTGCCTTCTGAAAGAGGAAAGGTGTGCCATAAATGTAAAGGATGAAAATGGATTCACGGCGTTAATGAGTGCGTCACAAAATGGACACACTGCTATTGTTGATTGCTTTCTAAAAGAAGAATGTGAAGTGAACGCGAAGGATAGTGAAGGACGCACTGCGTTGTTACTTGCATTAGAAGCTGGGCATAAGGGAATTGCACATACTTTGTTGAGTGATGTACGGTTTGTCATAAGCACACAAAAGAGCCATGCTTTATTAATGTTTGCTGCAGAAACTGGCAACATCGATGTTGTCAAATGCTCAGTAAATGACATAACGTTTGATATTGGTGAAAAGGATAATCGCGGAAGAACATGTCTAACGGAAGCGTTAATGAATGGTCACACTGAAATTGTAGATTTTTTTTATGGACAATGATATGTGTGACATTAACGCGAAAGACAGTAGCGGACGGACTTCACTGATGGAAGCATCTCGCAATGGTCATAGTGATACTGTTCAGTGTCTACTAAAGAACAAAATGTGTGATATTGATACTAAGGATGACCAAGGAAGGACATCACTGATGCTAGCTTCAAAACATGGACACACTGATACGGTCAAGAACCTTCTCAATGAAGTGGAATGTGATATTAATGCCTCAGACTGTAAAGGAATAACGTTACTAATCTACGCCGCAATCAATGGTTACATGGACATATTAGCATTAATTTTGAAAAACGTGCATTGCGATATTACCAAAGAGGATATGACTGGTTGTAATTTCTTGCATTATTTAGTGCAGTATTATCAACATAATGCAGAAATCCTCCGAAACAATGTTGTTGAAAGTATTGTGATGCATCGCCAATATGAGTGCTTATCAAACCCACTTGATTTTCTGATATTACATTTTGGTGATCAGAATAGACTCGCTTATTTTGAACGCCAGATTCAATTGTTCGACAGGTTTAAGCAATTTATAGCTAAGGCAAGACTTATCGATAGGTTATTTTATCTAGCATTAAATATGTCATCATACAAAACATGTCTTGCGTTTACAGAAATGTTTAACGTTGATATTAATAAGTGTTGGTATCAGAAAGAAAACGCATTGTACTCTATTGTGAGACTTGATGCGATATCAAAGTGTAATCTTGTATTGCAAATGGGAGCCAGTCTGAATCAAGAATGGAAAGGATTGACACCATTACAGTATGCCGTAGCAATCGGTTCGGATTCAGAAGTAATTGATATTTTAGCGGCCGGTGTTGATCTCATACGCGTAAAAGAAATTATTCAGGAACATTGTATTATAGGAGAAACAATACTCACGTGCTGCGTTAGGCTGGGTGTGAAATCCTGGATTCGTCATTTCTGTACTCAGGAAAAAAATCCGCTTTCATGTGATGAGACGGGAGTAAACGCATATCACCTGTCACTTAGAGACAAGGACATCCATGATATCATATCAAGAAGCACAACACATGATACGTGCCAAGAATGCAAGCAGTTTACACAGTGGTATGAATTTCAAAAACAATGCAGCTACCTAATCAAAAACGATTCCCATTTATCCAATTCTATACAAAAGGTAATTCAAGTAATAGCTACAATGTTTAACTTTATATATTCTAAATATGGTCTTGGATATAAAATTCTGAATGAATAACATTTGTTGCTGATTTATCTTTTGAACAATTTTTTATATATTTCAACATTGATTTCAAGCTTAAGTAATTTGCTTAAAAATCAAACGCTCTGCTTATCCTTAACACTAAAAAGCGAAATATTTTCAAACAAAGAAATTTTAAAAAAAAGGTGAAAATGGGAAAGATGCTACACGATATATTGTTCACAAATAATTTAATTAAGAATATAATTTATAATCATTATATTGTATATTTCTTATTCAGATTAACAAGCATGATCTTCTGCAGCTGCAACAAAATATCACTGAGGCAGATAAGGAAACAGTTTTGATAACTCAAAAGGTGTGCGAACTTTTTAAAATGGTGTCGTCAAGTTTTAGCATATCCTACAGAACGTCTTATTTACAATTTAAAACGTTAGTTCGAGGAAGTGTAGCTGAAGGAACAAGAGCATATATGACTAATGAAATTGATATTATCTGTGAGTTTCTATGCACAAGTGGATTAAATCCAAATGAAGAAGAAAATTTTGAAGGCATTTATTGTAGCAACAGCAAGTGGGATCATCTAGCTTCTGTTTCAAAGCTCTTACCTTGCGCAAAGGAGAGAGCGCTATTACCACACAAGGTTTTGGAATCATTTTACTGTGCCTTTGAAGAAGCAGTGGACATTATATACCACAAGCAAATTAACTTCAGTTGTTTATTCCTCTTGAGAAAGTCAATCGTGCTTAGAGAAAAAATATCAACTCTCCGTTTACTATGGAGGGGGCCAGTATTCAAGGATATGATTATAAACGTAGACATAGTTCCTGCTTTTTGTTTCAAAGACGTTTATTACATTCCCAAAAAGTCCCGATTTACACGTGAACCAGGAATCGCTCAATTCGAGTTTCATCTGTCATACTCCAAAGATATTGAACAAATAATGGCACTACCATTTAATATAAAGAAAGGCCTAAAATTTGCCAAATCACTCAGAATAGCAACAATATGTCAACCTATAGATGAATCACTTCAAAAATTTGTGGCAGAAGATGTGTCAAGTGAAAAAATTATAATATCGTACATGCTTAAGAGAGCGTTAATAGACAGTGATGCACACCAGACGCTGGCTAAAAACAGTACCGAAGAAGAGGTTGCTTGGGAAATTTACAAAGCGTGCCACTGGCGTTCTAAAACCGTCAATCGGCCACCGTATAGTTGTGACAGAAGCAAATGTGATGACACAGGGGATCAAGCGTGCTGTCTAGTGAGAAAACTTAGAATCAATCTGTTAAAGAACATCATAAAATGGCTCGAAATAGAATTTCCCATGAAGACTAAGACCACAACACAACTCAGTCGGACCAGTTCCTTTAATAGTGTTTGGACGGAGGATTCAGACTTGAGGTCCTTTACGTCGATGCAATCCTTAATGAATCGCTCTTCTAGTTCAGATGATTTCTCAGACAACCATAGTTTTAACTGAACGATATAAATATCTTTATTCGTGCATAAATCAGTGAAAACGAAGAAAGTGAGTGCCGTCTGAGGAAGAACAATAAACTTATTTCTGATACGGGGCCACATCACTAAAATCGTAACACCGGTCTGGTCTAAAAGAGTTTGGTGTGAAAAAGAACTCAACCGGCTGGCCGGATTTATAACATTTTAAATGAAACGGCACAGAAAATGCCGGGTATGGTCTTCCAATGGAAAAATTTATATTTAAATTTGACTTCCATCACTTCATATTAGGGATATATAAAAGGAAAATGTAACTGTTGTGACATATAAACGGTTTATAAATCATTAAATCATGCTTTCTTTCAAGCATTTACCTATGTCTTGACTTCATTTCATTTCATTTCTTAAAACAACAACAACAAACAACAACAACAACAACAAATACAACAAGCGCTCAAGACGGAAATCCTCATTGAATAAAACAATAATGACTCGATTATAAAAACGATAATCCAATCACAGCCTGAGAACTTTCGTTTAGACTAGTAACTTGCAAGTGTCCTAGTTAGATTTGTACGTTGCTCATCATAGACTGAGTGCCTATTGCCCCCTCAGTCCTAAAGCTAATAGCCTTATGATGTGGAAGCTGATGCAGTACTAGTCGAAGCCCATATTTTGTTTGCATTCACATTATTTGCATTATTAATATTTTCCTTTTAAAACAAAAATTCACATATAAACATACACTTGATCGACTGCAAATGTAAAGTTTCTGGACCATCTTTCAGGATATGGTGTCAATGTTACAGATTCTGGATCTGGTCAGATATTGCGTACTTTTAGCAGATCTGGCCAGATATTGATTAATTTTCTGAGACGTTTGTGATAAGTTTATATAAACCTAGCTACGAAGGGTGTTTTGTTAGACTGTTGTGCATTTTATAGGTTGCAAAGAAGCGTGTTAATGAAGCGACCTTAGCTAAATATAACGTTTGCTTTATTCCACGATAAATTTAGCAATCTTAAGCCCTTAAGTCCTAAAACTAACTTTAGATTAATCTTGGAACCAATATGTAAGTCCATATCCACGGGATAATGGACGTTGATTTGACTTTTTACTTTCTTAAAATACTTCAAATATCCAATGAGTTACCAAGAAATTTTTACAATGCTTTGTGCACTGGAAGCAACGTACATTGAAGGCTCTGTCGAAAGAAAATGCCAGTTCAAATCTCTGCAGCCAAGTACTTGGATAATTGACACCAGTGCTTCGGCTGGTGTAAGAAGTGAACCTCACTTGAATATACCACCCTCTAGCTCATTGTTGTCTCGCTTGCAATAATTTATAATAATATTGTTGCCTTCGTTACTACACGTAACACCTCTGCATTTCAATATCTAATTTCATAGGCACTATGGCACTATAACAACACATTATCTTTTTAATGCATTTTACATGGAGTTTTCACATCACGGAGTATTACAAAGGTGTCTCTTTTACTTGCTTCTGTCGTTCAGAAGCATCTACCTCGAAACAGTTAGGGCTAAGAAAAATGAAAACTGGCACATATATTGCAGGCATTGCCTTTAGATATATGCTAGATATTTTTGACCTATGACATCATAACCGGCGTTGTATAATGTTATAAAGTTTTAAGAACTTCTATGCTTCTCGTTCTCGAAGGCGGTTATAATTACAGCTTTGGGATGAAGTACGTTATGAGACCACTTTATTGTAAAAAAAACCTGCTATTATGAAGGTCTTTTGTGCATTATTTTTATTATGACACTTCTAAAGTTGATTCTGAATTCATTCAATGCATAGCATTTTAAATTACAAGCTATATATTAAAACACCTAGCAAATTTCCATAAGCACCCAGCCAACTCACTTATATTCCCCATCGGCTATACTGACAGTGTAACCTCTGAAAGCTTTTTTAGACTTTGGATTTGCCAAAATCCCCTAGTATAGTGAATTTGTACCAAAATTGTAGCCGCAGTTATGCCTTTTTTTTTTTTGCTTTTTTCTTTAGTTTGTTCGTGGGACTAGTCAGAGGCCGTTTGGGCAAGAAGGATGACATTTCAGTATATGTAGTTGATTCTCCTGTATTTTTTTTGAAAATCCGCTTAATTTTTCAATTAAAAACGACGAAACAAATTTGCCAAACAGGCGGCAAGAAGCTGAGAGTAGTACTTTAAACTGGCATGATATCAACTTCGGTGTATTGATCTCCGAACTGTCAATGAAAGCCATCACAGCGTTCGTGTGCAAGTTTAAGTTGGTTGCAGCGTTTGAGTTTTTCCGAATTAAAGAGTAATGAAGTTTGGCTCACTAATAGAGGGTGATTAGACGTTGTGAAAGACACATTTTTTAACCATAACCTTAGAGAACGATTGACATCTTCGACCATGGTCAATGTCAAAAACTGGAAGTATGTTTTCTGCTCTTGGGCCTTAATGACAATATTTAAGAGGTACCTGGTGACCTTGACCTCCTCGGCCATGGTCAAAGTAAAAAACGAAAATTGACCATTATCTCGAAAACGGTTGGAGAAAGAGTGATTTTGAGCTTATTTTCGATCCTTTAGGTCTAAAAGAGGGTATGTAAGAGATACCTCGGTCACCTTGAACTCCTCGCACATGCTCAAAGTCAAAAACCGGAAGTTGACCATTATTTCAAAAACCGCTAGAGATTTTGAGCTTTTTTCGATCCTTTGGGCCTAAATGATGGCATGTAAGATATACCTCGGTGACCATGACCATAGGGGTTGCAGAGTATTATTTAATTTTGGATTCGGCATGCTGAATCGAAAACATGTTTTGTTAAAGAATTATTTCCTTATACTGAGATAGTAGAGAAATATCTGGATATTTAAAGGCACCATCTATCATTATAAAATGTTAAGCTTTTGGCGTGTAATCTATAATTATGGCGCATACGATATCTTTTTGAAAAGTTATGTATTAATAACAATTTAATCAACATTACAGTAAATTGCTTGAAAAGTTCGCTTTAATCACTAATTGTTTGTAGCATAAAACCAGAAAAAGAAAATATCTCCTTGTGGGATGCCCTAGCATTCTTTATTTGTCACCTTTACTGTCTACCCGCGGTAGCTGCTCCTTGAGGTATCCAGCGTTGAAACTGTATGGCGACAGAAGAATCTGCCCTTCACGCATCACGTGACCTCTAAAACAGATAATCACTGTAGGGCGTCTATGAATGTGTATATACCACCTGGTATACATACTGGAAGTCCATTGAAAGTGGTTCCCGAGATTATTGAGGACTCTCTGGAACACATCAAGCTCACCAGCGTCATAATGCCTAAACCTAAAAATCAACGGCTTCAACCGAGGCTGAAAACAAACACGTTATTGTACAATTACAGTTCTTTGTTATAGCACAACACTGGACTTGTTTGTACCTTTATCTAAGATGCAATCGCACACCTTTTAGTAAAATAAGTGTGTGTCTGCTGGTTGCTTTGCTTTGTTCCACTTTTTCACAGACAGTTTTAGTTAAGGTGTCACATGTACAAACAAAACTGCTGAATGCATATGGAATAAAGTAGCATATTAGTTGATCATTCTAACAAGTAGTTGAACACATAATAGTTTTATGCTTTTAACAAATATAGGTTAATGTTGTTACTTTAAATGCAGTTCATTTAAGTGAGTTTTAAGTTAGAAGCACATTTATCTCAAGAATAGCCTCAACTCAAATCAATGGATCAACACCCAGTGTTCCGGACGAAAGCCTAAAATCACAGAACTATAACGAAAACTGAAAATATTTTGGTAAACATTAGAAAAGTTGTTAAAAGTGTTATATTTTTATCACAGGAACATAAGCTTTATTATATTTAAGAAAATGTTTGACTTCATGCAGAAGGTGAAATTGATTTAATATTAACTTTATATAACTATTTAAAAGCTTTTCTTGACGAGACATTGTACATCACATCAATCACTCACACATTTAGAAGAAAACAAAAAATGGACATTGAATACATGAAGTGACCAGAAGTGTCATAGGGGTTTTCGAAACGTACATATGGTTTGACTACTGGTGATATACCTTAACAAGACAAGAAAAGAAAGCAAAACTAGCTTTTTTAATTCTCCATGATGGATCAAGACCCCATTTCCTACATTATTTATTATCGTCTAAGGTAATCTTATCTACTTGCTTACTACATGCATGAAAGTCGGATGATTAAAGGCGGAATCGGGTGTCCCATATTCGATATTTTAAATAAAAAAGATAAGGTTATACAAGATCCCAACAGAAACTCAGCAGCGTGAAAGCTTTTAAGAGGCTTTTTGTATTTTTGTCACAGTTTTAGGATAATTTATGAACAGGTGGAAATTATCTTTGACATTTGCTTTCTTTTCGAGTTTTCTACCTCAACGTTGCAATGCATTAACAGATTTAGACCACCAACATTTCTAAGCAATAACTAATTACTTGAGACCACTTTTTGTTGGATTAATTTTGCTAACCAGGCAAGTTTAAAAGCCATATTCTGTGATTGAATGTCATTTGCCTTTAGTCCACCGTCATTATAGTTCCTTATTATGATGGAGAATGAGCCCATAAAAATAATGAAGTTTCCTTTTCTTCTTGTTTTATGCAATCACCGTCACATCTAATGTTTGAAAGTTAGTAAATTAAATTAGAAATTCCTAGAATTTTTCCTAATAGACTGAGTCTTCTACAAGACCAATATGGGTGCTTTTCTTGTATTATTGTGATCTTATCGATAATATTCTTTTCGTTACATTTTTTAAAATGATATCCAAGGGAGATTCCAAGCTTGTTTTCGGCACACTTCTAATTCATTTTGTCTTTTTCCTAGGTCCAAGCCAGATAAGTAAAGTTTTATCTTTGTTGATTGTAGGTTCTGACTGGCCCTAGCGTTCGAAACAATTCTTGGATTGATTCAACACTGCCCAAAATACCTTGTGTCATCAGCAAATTGAGTTAACTTAGTATAAATGGAATGCTAGCCGAACAAGCCTTAGCTTTAAATACTTGGAATGCTAGTCTAAGACGTAGTAACTTTATGCACATGGAATACTAGTGTTAGAGGCACACTATGGCATGCATTCGGAGTGTCATTGAATACGTAAACTACACGTACATGTTCAGGCTGATCCACAGTTATCGCATCGAGAATGGATACTTAAATGGGAACGATGTCCAGGCTCCAGATTTTAGACTTTCCTCCCATGTTTTAACTGAGATTAGTTCACAGAAAACTGCTTTGAAAAAAAATTGAGTATTTCTCAGTATCTCAGTATTTAAGTAAGATATTATCACTAAACATAAATGTTATCTATATGTTCAGAAAAACACATTGTACACTTGAACGTGTTAATCATTTGCAGCACTTAACTAGTACTCTCATGCTAAAATACAACAACACAATAAAGGATAAAAAATATACAAGGAGGAAAAAAACCCAACTGATTTAAGAAAGACGACAACGGCGAATCAACGCCAATATACACAAGGTGCCAACAATTCAAGGGTCATAATCCAATAACTGAAACACAACGCTGTCACTGTGGTTGAACCTTGCTACTGCCTAGAACAAGTCATTATCAAGCCGATATATCTATACTATAATTCTGGTTGATACAGCTAACAAGCAGCGGGTTAATCTGGCGTTAATACAGCTAAAGCAATGATAGTAGCTGTTTTAAGTTGGATAAAAAGTTAGATAAGGTAAGATCATATCTTTTTTCTGCATTCTGTTGTGTCACGATCGTTTCGTCATCACGATTTTCCAGCAACATATTGCATCGCGGCATGTGATGTGGTCGGAGTAGAAACTTGTAAAAAGTCAAGCTGCCGTTATATGAAATGAACCACAGGTGATGAGCTACTCGTGTTGTTTCCTTGTCGCTGGAAATCACTCCATGGTGTCTGGTAGTTTAACGTGACTAATAACATGTTTTAAATTCTTCTTTTCTTAGATTTTTTAATAGATCCTTGAGTTATCGTGATAGTTAACACGCACTTAAAGCTATGCAACAGTTACAGTTCACTTTCATACATTATAACATTGCCCGAGTGACCGTGCACTTCCTTGTACAGCACTGCTAATTCTATGTTCTTTAACTGCGTTCGCTGGTCTTCCGCACGCACACAAATCTTTACCTTATTATCTTTCCTTATATTGGAGTATATGTTCCACTGATAGCGAACGTTTGACATCAGTATCACTTCTCAGACTCGGTGAAAAATGCGCCTCAGTTCAATGACTATCGCGTGTGACTAGAATACCGACTTTACAAGTTCCAGTGGCATTGCAGCAGCTTAAACATCTAAGTTAAAAAGGAAAATGCGGGTATCTCTGCGCCATCTAGCGACCGAAATGCGCATTACATTGAATATCGCTGAGTTTGAATCCATGTTTGCACAGTACAAATATCCACTAAATCCGTCTGGATCGACAAATTCTTTCAAATTACAACAAGATATCACGAAGAGAGAGAGTGAAAAACTGCTACAACATTTCGAATTTCAAAGAGCTTCAAGTAATTTTATAAAAATTATAGAGTGGATGCAGCTATTAAGAATTATAAATGCTCATTCGCGATAGAAGAATATCGGAAAACCAAAAGTCGATTGCTCATGGTGGAGCTAGTGAAGAAGACGATATACCATAGGAGGTTTGAAAAGATGCAACCATGACGATGACATCCTGGAATTCTGTAATCGAAAGCTTCCAGAATGCAAATATCTGATCAGTCAATTTGCAATATAGTACCAATACCGAAATCGAGGACCTCTCCAAAGGTGGGAACTACAGAGTAATAAGCTTCATCTCACTAGTTGAAAACCTACAATAGAATGGATATAATAGATCAGCGATAGAGCCACACCTGCGGAAGATTATAAACGGATTTCGACCCGTAAGATCGATTACAAGTCAGGTACTATACTACCGCGAATAATTGAGGACAAACATTGCAAGCTATAGTCACATTTTCTTATTTCAAGAAGGAATTTCAAGAAGGCATTAAAATCCTTGGAGCATTCAGCATACCTGAAAGGCTTGTAAAAGCTATCAAAGCTACTAAATATTAAACCTAAATTTCTGTTTTCATATGGAGAAACAGATCTGTTTCAAATTCTCTGGAGTGCTACAAGCTGACGCATTCGCTCCCTGTCAGTTTTACGTGGTAATAAATTATGCCTTCAGACGAGGTATTGAAGGTAACGAGGATTGAATCTTGAATGAGGAAAAGGTCAGTCAACGTAAAGGTCCTCAGTGCATCACGAATCTGATTTGCGGATGGCATAGTGCTTGCTAGTGAAGTAAATGAACATAACCCAGAGAAGAGAAAGCGGCAGCAAGTGCAGGGCTGCTAACAAATAAAATGAAAACACAAGGAATGATCTTCAACTGAGCAAATAAGTCAGAAATAAAAAGAAATGACGGATCCATACTTTAGCTAATAGATGAGTTTACATACTTAGCGTCACAATTAGCAACACTACACCAGATGTGGAAAAGAGAGTAACATTGGATAGCATGCAACAACTCGCATAAGGAAGTCAAGTCAAGACATTCAAGACCAATCTGTTTTGTAGCGTGGACTCAGTATTGATATATAGCTGCGCTGCCTAGGTGGTCAAACAGATAGTCAGGTGATTAGATGGTTGTTACACAAGGCTACTCCAAACAGCCTTCAAGTTGCGAAAGTCATAACCGAAACGCGAACCTTTATGAAGATACGCCATCAATCACCTTCAAAATGAGGCAAAAGCTGTCTTGTGGTCTTGTGATATCCATGTCACTGAATATCACAACAGGGAAAAACCAGCTGCCACCTATATACACCACCCTATGGAGGACACTAGAAACGAGGGATATAGCGGCTTTAATGATGGGTCGAAATCAGTTGAGAAGCAAGACAGGTGACGGTTTGATACCTTGCTATAGGTATTTAGGTAATGTAGTGATATGGTCTTAAGTTAAAAAAGACTTAAAGGATTTTTTATACTAATTGTTTTGTAAGTTAGATGCCATTAACTTTAGAATCAAATTATATTCGAGCCTTTGTTGTTTGTTTATATGCTCTTTTTCTATATCTAAATTGAAAATGATCGATAAATTATATAAAATAAAATATCATTCATTTAATTAACTAGTTAAATAGAGTTGTCACTCATGTTGATTGTATAAAATAATTTATATAACGCTCGTACTGTTAATTCCATTATAAAATTAAATAAGTTATGCTCCTAGAACTGCATTCCTCAATTTTGTTTTTACAGGCATCAAACACATGGTACGAAATGTGTGCCATGCCTGATCAAAATATTATTTCCATTCACTACTCCGCTTCTTCCGACAGTGGAGATAAAGCAATTGTGTACACCGCTCAATGTCACTGTCTGTCTAATTAGCTACTCTCTAGTTACATGTGCTTCACTCAGATATAACTGGACAAAAAGATGCATCTTAGTTGTTACATTTACCACTTCCTTTTAAGAGAGGAAGTTACATTGGTGTTCGACTTTAGGGGGTAATTTTTTACATTAGGGATCGTTAAGCCATATAATTGAATTGTAACTTGTTGGTACTATGGGTACAATGCACAGCAGTCAGACTGCCCGTTACTACAACTACAGGACGAAAGCCAGACAGACGGTTACGTTAAAAAGTGTGCGTGCGTGCCGATTTTGTAGGACATGGAATGCAGATCCGAAACTTTCGTGTGAAACTCAAGAAAACTAAAGTGGTAGTTTCAGTGGTATTATTTCTTGACATGCAGTTAGTGTAGTATCCTCGTATATTATGTGGATACTGACATGTATCATCGTCAAATTACCTGCTTCAGTATTCTCAATATACTTATGAATTCCTTAGAAAGCATAGGTAGTTGCATTAACATTTTTTATTAAACGAGTGTTTCTATTATTATTACTCAAGATATTGCTAATATGAAACATGTTAACAGCGCAACCTGTTTTGTTAGCCTTGATAAGCGAAAAACTGACCATGATGGCGTAATTTACACTTAATGTTGGGCCCTCACGTTCAACTTTGGCATGCAGTTCTTGAGCCACAAATTTTAGCTCCAGTATCTGTTTATTTCATCGTTGTCATTTGAGTCCACTTTCAGCAGTCCCCCTTTTGTGATATGGTGATGTTCTAAAACAAGCAAATATCAAAAATGGGTTAGAAAGGTTTTTAGTATTCCCAAGGTCCCGTGCTCGAATTCTGTCAGAGGCAGCTAGGAGGAGTTTGACCTTCGCTGCTATTGCCTATATATAAAAATCCAATGGGTTAGATAACTCCGGAATTCAGAATTATTACACATTGAATATTTTTACTTCAAAAGGAATAATATTGCTTTATTATAGTAAAGACTTTATCAGGTATAACTTTGAGTTGCTTCAGTAGACTTTAAGCAGCCCAATTTATTTAAACAAACGCATCTTATACAATAAACTATAACGCCCAACCGTCGTCACATAATATAAACACATGCAATCTTTAAATGTTGTTTTCTTCTTATCGCAATGTATGTTATGGCTGTATAAGAAGTGTAAAATTTGTAAAGTAACGTTCTAATTCAATAAAAGTAATTCAGAATCGAAATGTTTGTGCAGTGTTTTTATTCTAGTGTTCGGCTATTCCACCGACCATTTGTCATGTCTAGGGTTATAGCACAAGAAAACACAAAACATGCGGACGAATATATAATGACAGGAATAGAAGAAAGAAATATGGGCTTATACAATTTAATACACAGGATGATAATGATAATATTCGACGAAAATAATTCGAAAAATTGGTATGGCAAAAATTAGAATATGAAAACAAACTGACCCTTTTCAGTGTATGGATACAATTCAAATCACATAAGGCCATTCCCCGTGCGCTGTTGAATGCCTTTGTGTGAAGCAACTGTGACAATTCACAGGGCCATAATTTGTGTACCACCCAGCAATCTCTCATGATATTTTGAGGGTTGTAAAATGGTTTTACTTAGAAATAACGTTAATACATCCACTTTTGAACTTTTGAAACGTCGTAAAAATGTCGGATTTGTATATGAACTGAAATCGACGCCATTTCGACGTCCTTTTCTGACAGTATTCAAGATTTTCAATGTTTCTATTACAAATGCTGTAACTTTAATTGTCAGTAAGTTGGATGAATGGTTATGGGTATATTTAGCAATATTTCACATTTTTGTAAAACTTCTTATTGACCTAACACGTCATTTTTGACTCCATTTGCAATAAAAAATACGAGACGCCGGACCATGCAAAAGTTAACAATGTCACAATCAGATTTTTTAACACCTCTCGACCAGTCAGAAAAGAGCTTTTATTTACAAATTCAACAAGGGGTTATATTTTCGAAACTGCGTACATGAACATGGAGATGAATGTAATTGGTCAATGGGCCAAGGTTACACGGGTGCGGGTGCTATTCCCCAGTGAAAAACAGGGTACCCGTTTCTCAGCTTACAGATTACAGAAAGAGGCTATTTGGATGGTGTTGAACAAGGTGGTCAAAAGGAATAAAACAGCCGGTGGGAGTCGGGAATTTTATTTTGTTGACTGAATATATTACACTATTCACACCGGTTCCAATACCCTTTTCGACATCGGATTTATGTTGGAATCCAACCTGGCAAACCTGACCCGAAAAACTGACGCCGATTTCATTTCATATACACTAAAACCGGTACGTAAATACGGCGTCATAAAAGTCGGATCAGGTCATGTTTGCTGAACCGATTCGTGACCCGACATTTGTTTGGATATAACTTTATTGGGCGTTTTATAATAAAGCATAACCAGAAGTAGCTTTCGTTATTCAATATGTCAAACAAAAAAACCCAGCCCCAATTATCAGTGTAATAACTTTAATACAATAAGCAAGTTATAACGAACAGTAAGTTTGACAAACTGCGAGATACTCCAAGTGCACATGTACCTTTTATGAGTGACCCATTTTAATACGTGAACTAGTACTAGTCGTGGGTGACGCATTTTAATAATTGTGTGGTGTTCATTTCAATAACAAATTATTGTGTGATGAAAGAAATTCCAGTGTCTTTCAAAAATCACCTGCATCTCAGTGATGAATAATCCATAAACAATTTACAGCAGTGATGTCGACAAATCTTCCGGCGCAACAGTATTGTGATTGAAATTATTGTGATTTTAGATTTTGTTGAAAGTAACGTCATGTTTCTAGTTTTAGGTACATCGCAGTGTTCAAAAATGACTACTTGCCACAGTTTTTGGGGACAGTTAAGTTGTTGAGAGAGGAAGATTGGAGGGCAATTGGGATGGTTGTATGCGTGAATCAATGTTGATATGTAGCTTGGTGACGTGGAGTACCCTGAAAGTGTAAAATAGTTCCCTGTACTCAATGCGACCGCTTATTCAAAGTCAAGGCCGAATCTGAACATGAGCATAACTCCTTGCCGCAAGTAGCAATATCTTGAGCTTGTTTGAAGTATTAAATTGCGCGTTTAGGAAGATAAAAATAAAATTTGCGTTAATGGAGTCGAGACATGCGCCTTCATATCATGTGTGTGATGGCTTCTCTGCTAAGAAAACTGAGGACAGATTTCGTTTCCTTTAGCTGGTTCTTGTTTATTTGCGCTGGCTATTTGGTGGATTTATTAAAAATAACACAGACGTTTGAATCGCCTCGGTTGATGTGATTTGATCAAAGTCGGCCAATGTGTGCTCTTATGTATGTGCTTTAGAAATGGAAATTCACTGGGAGGTACGATAAGAGGTGCGGGGGGGGGGGTAATGTTAGAGTAGACATGCGAGATGTATCTCAGAGGAATAGTTCGTTCAGAACTCTCAGCATAACACACAAAGTAAGGTTCAGAAATGATGTACATACTTCTCCATGTGAGTGTCTGTCTAGCTTTAGTTAACATTTATTTGTTAGTTTTAATTTCAGTGATATGGGTGCTGCCTTTGACTCTACTCAAAAACGCAAAATTTAGTGTGAAATATTTTGTAATTACACAGAGTTTGAAAGTCAGATTTATAATGGTGTACGCGGTTTGTTCTCTTTTGTATTTTTCAAATGAGCATTCTGTACTTTTGAAAGTCATCGACAGTCTCAGTGAGCCCCCTACCACCTAGAATGTTTGCCTGGTAGATACTTTAGAGAATTGGCTGTCTATGTAACACATATGGTAAGGACGGAAAAGACCTGCAGCATTAGGTTTGCATCTCATTTTCATTGTCTGTTTTTATACAATGACTGACATGAAACTAATGCGAAAAATCAAATGTACTTGCGATTCAAACGGTTCCATCTTTTTTATCACTAATTTCTATGTCGTGACTGATAATTTTAGGGTGTCTATAAAACACATCAGTATTTTACATAGTTCAAATTATGCCAATTTGATACTTTACATATCGATGCAAACTAATTATATTTCGGGCTTGTACCAACTGATCTTGCCCACGATCCCTAGCCAAAAGCTTATTTACGTTGTTGTATAGAACAGAAGAGAACACAGATTTATTTGAAGTTTTAGAATGCTTTTCTGTACTGATTAGAAGTTTTAATATGAGAAATGATATAATTTGAAGTCATATTTGAAGGATTAGCCTTAAATTAGTGCAACATTTTGTTTTCATACACCCCCTCCCTCCTTCTAGAAATTACCTCACCGTCTCTGTCACAGGACAACGAAAGACCAAAAACTTATTCATACTCCCAATATTGTTTACCAAAACTGTTTCTATCTGGTATACCCTGTATATAATGGACTGTGACTTCTTCAAAATACTGCCTCTTGCGGTTATTTACGACTTAACACGCACAGAAAGTTTATGCATTATGTATCATCGGTGGCCTTGATCTGTACGTTTACCATACGTATTCGACTATTTACAGAAATGTAGCACAAAAAGAAAGAAGTATTGTTCTCGTTCATGTATCTTAATTGGCTTTCTTGTAGCATACCACAGCTCTACACATAATCAAAGAGAGTGGAAATGGGGAAAATAAAGATATTTTTTTCATTAATAACTGTTTACTTGGTGTTTGGTGGCGCCGGATGTCAAGAAACAACAAAACGTGTATATTCAATTGATCTGGAGCGGGAGATAGTCACCTAAATCTCAAGATAGCAACTCTTGAAAGACTTTCATCAACGGAAAGAGATTGAAAACCTTCAGTCATCTCTCATAGGTAAGGTAATTTTGCAAACTAATAATAATAATAATACTAATAATAACAAAATAAAAACAGCAATAATAATGATGTATCAGTTACCACAGCATTTTATATTAACCGTAAATGTCATTGTCATTCTCTGTTGCAGGAATGCAGAATGCGAGTTGAGTGTTTGGGTTTACCGCATACGCGACCACTGAGAGAAATTATAATTACGGAACAACAGTTATCTTCGATGGTATTGTGACAAATATAGGCAATCATTACGATCCACACACCAGCATATTCACATGCCCTGTAAGCGGTCTTCATGTGTTTTATGTCTCTGTTTTATCATACAGAGATTACTATATGCATGCTTTAATTACCAAAGAGGGTCAGCATCTTGTGGTTGCTAGGGGCGATAATGAAGACTATGTACAGTTATCGGCTGTAACTGTGACGCATTGCAACACAGATGAGAGGATATGCATCACTGGAGGTTATGGGAATACCGTTAACAGGATGGGTGGAAACGTAAATGCCCCTTCAATGTTTGCTGGATTTCCTCTTGATACCTTTTAAATAGACTATTTGCGAACAGAGGCTAATGGGGATGCCATTCCTACAACCCATTCCTTTCTGAGGGTATTCTACGCAGGATCCTTAAGCCATGGTAAATTAAGTACGCACGTGGACTCGTCTGTCGTTATCGAACAATTGTCGAGTTTATTTAATTGCAGTATTCTAACAATCTTTATTAATGTTTTCCTATATTCAGAAATGCTTTATATTCAGAAATGCTGTACATTAAACATATTGATAAAATTGAGAGTAAGGTCTTGTATCCGTTCAACCGTCAAGAGCGTGCATTCACGTTCATTGATATGGAACGCCATTTTTAACATTTTATGCTAATTGTTTATATTAAAAGATAAATACAGATATACGTCAAGCAATTTATATTGCTATCAATAACTGTATCTTGTAATTTAAAAATCTTCAGGGAGGCACACATTCAAAGAAGATAAAACGATCATAAATCAAAATATGGAGATGAAAAACTAAAGTATTGATAATAATAATAACAACACAATTTTTGAGTTCAAGAATTGCTTCTTTTTTGTTCAATAAAACATTAAAAGAAAGATTCCGTATACAGGGGCTAGTCATTCACACTTGAATATTAGATATCAAAAACATAGACTGATATTTTGATATCAAAGGTAAATTTTTGAGATAAAAACCATTTGAGGATTTCAAAATATAAACAGAAAATCTCACTCTGAAATTGTATATGAAATAAATTCTTCATATCAATAAAACAAAATAAACTATTGAGCTCAAAATTTAGATTTTGCTATCAAATATTTCATTTTTGCTTTTAAGAATTAAACTCTTGATATCTAAATATTAATTTTAGATATCAATAAATCAGTTTTAATATCAATGAATATTTTTCGATCTTTCTGAATATTTATTCACATCAAGAAAAATTCAGATATATTACAATGTAATGACAGATAGCAGAAATTAATTCTTGATAGCAAAAAAAAAGTGAACGTTCAAAATGAGTTCAAAAATTAATTCTAGATACATATAATTTCCTAATAACTGTGAAAATTCATTCCATAGTTTTCCATTTCTCATTCTTTACTTTTATTTAGCATAAAATACCTATCAAAGTGGCAAGTTATGTCAGTATTTTGAACGATTAAAATATATCTTTTATGAACATGGTGCCACAGATGTGAGAACATTGCCTTATTGAGATAATTTCGAAATGATATCAGAACAACGGAAAAGCGTAAGTAAAACAGGAATACAACGATTGAACAATTGTGACATTTAAGAGAATTTGCTAGCATCAAGTTATTACTTTTCACCTTTCTAACTATAAAAGAAATTATCAAAAGTCGGAGACGGACATTTCTACATCGATATAAATATTTATATTTATATGCAAACAAAACTTTTGCCATAACTTTTTTTATTCGTGCGGAATCAGGACTGCTGAGGGAAGTATTTATATTAGCTTATTTTTATGTATTTATTATTGCTTCGGGTTGTTTGTGATCTGCTTTAACCGAATGATAATACAGCGTTGATATATTATACCTAAGAAAATACTTGAACAGATGCGATACTAAAAAGACTAGTCAACCACTATGCATTCAGAAGGGAAAATATGAGGAATACCTACCATTTATTACATTTATTAAACCAGGATGCAAATAAATAACATCATTCTAAAATAAAATGTTATTCTTGAAATTTTAGACATTTTTACAAGATTCCCAACTGTAAACAGAACCAAACATGATTCCAATTGACTTCAAAGCCGATGATCTTTCCTACCAATTTCTTAGTGTGGCAACCAACAATAACTCAAAGAAACACGTTACAATTTTCATTCCGTGTCATCTGTAGGCCTTGTAACCTTCAAAGCCCACACTGTTCATTTTTATATTCTTTACATGAATATTTTTCATTAAAATGCAGTTAGTATTCAACCATTTCATTGTTTGCTTAAATATCATAACGTAAACACGGTAACACAATGTCTTCTTTTCTAAATGTGCATCAATTATTCATACAGCACGCCACAATGACCAAGTTGTGATGAGCCACGCAAGTATTTAAATTGGTGATACGCATCAATCAAACAGTAAAATTACTCAGTCAACGGAACCTCTAATCTCGAACCGCGTGCGAGGCCTGCTACTGCTTTATAGGATAGGACATTGAAACATCAGTTGACATAAAGAGATAAATATCTTTATGTAGTATATTTGGGGGGGGGGGAGGGGTTGGGGAAGGATGGGGATTCTCAGGAATTCTTCATATTTTTCAAACGGCGATAAGCTTTTTCCTTTTTATCCAGGTGGGGGACTTCAACTGCCCGAGCTTAATAATCAAAAGTTATTCCGTTTTTTGCTGGAGGGGGTGAATTTATCCCACCGTCATAAAAAGTGGCTTAATCTCACCCAGTAAATACTTTAACTTCGGTTCAACGTCGGGTTCAGGTTGTACTTTAGTTGTGATTGGTCGCGACAGTACATCTAAGTCTTTCCAGGTTCTTTGACATAACGGTGAACAATGAAGGTTAGATAAGCAATGTTGATTAAACGATGTCTTTCGCTGCAACCAAAATACAACTTGTTTCTACTTCTACTCGGCGTCTTGGGTGCAGCCTTGAAAATCAACCTTGGATTTACGTACAAAACTGACGTAGTATAGATGTCAGTCTCAGAAAAATTCGTCGTGTGCATTACACATGGTAGACATGACTGGTCATTTCGAAAACAAACCAATGCGAGGATGTCAGGGACGCACCGAAGGGTAAACGAGTGTCTACTAAGTACGTATAATCTTTATCTTCCCTGAAGCGCCATTTTAGCCCCGTAGCTCGCCTCGAGTCTATGCTAATCGCAGCGTGCCGATAAGCATTTTTAAGGTCCACTTTCGCCATGTACCAGCCTTTATCGATCATATTAACAGCAGAGTCTACCGTAACAAAAGTGTGTTTTTCAGGATTCGCATGACTGTTTAAACTTAGGCCGTCGGGTTGGGAGCAGTCGTGAATAAGGCGAATGGAACCATCTTCTTTTACAACGCATGAAATGGGGCTAACTATTTCTGGTTCATAATCAACTTTTACATATCTTCCCATGTCGATTTCCTTCTGGATTTGTTCTTCAACTTTTGTACGATACACTGTCTCAGCTTTTTTGCTATTCGGGAGGTTAACTTTCGTAAGAGGTACACCGGGTGTTATAATGTCAAAACCTTCTGAAATTCCGTTAGCCAGGTAGACGAGATCGGGGTCGTTTTGCAGTTCTGTAAGCCATGTGTCCATGTTATCTTTAAGCGGGCTAGAGACGCTTCCAACTCAGTGCTTGTGCTCGGGGTGCCGTTTATGGCAACCCTGGATAATGCAGACATGAGCAAATTTACAGTCGCGGTACAGGCACCCCTTAGTTGTTTGGAAGTTTTTGCAAATTTCGGAACCACTAGCGGGGTCGATGGGTGCTTTTGTGCGGGGTGCCGTTGGGGCGTTACGGGTGGGTCGTGTGCGTGGGCCCAGGTCCGACGACAGGTATTTGAGACCGAGGTGAAAACTATCCTCACCCCATGCAATTTGTCCGGCTGCTTGTTGGATGCGATACTCCTGGTCCAGCAACATGACGCGCTCACGAGGGTATGTTTGCAAGTACTCTCCCATTTTTATCAGGTACTTGAGGTGCCCTAATATCGCCGGTAGTGTGCACGGGAGTTGCCCGGAACGTAACAGTTGGGCCAGGATGCGCGAAGCACCAACAAGGTATTGTGAAACGGAGATGTCAGTGGGACTAGGCTTAGGCGCGCGAGGCTGTGTGAGGATGCGAGCGTTACCGAGTTGTATGACGTCCTCCTCGTGTGGGGCTAGGACGAGTCCACAAAAATCTTGCACGAGTAGGGCTTTTACCGTACCTGCAGGGCGGCCATCGAGCCATGGGTCGTGTGTCGTTTCGCCGGCTTGTGCTTGTTGCAGTACATTGTCTGCCTCCTGTACTGACTTAAGGAGATCCTCTATATTCTGGTCTCTAAGCGTTGTGGCTGTTGCTGGGGCAGCGGACGGGAGTGTCCCAGCTTTCTCCGCGGGAATGCTGTCAGACGCTGTTGAATTCCCGTCGTCTGGCGATTTAAGCTGCTGTATAACTTTGGTCAGCGCGATAGTTTGACCCGTGGTTAATTTAAGCTTTGCGATTGAACTAGAGTCTGTTTCCGCGAGCAGCTCGAGGTCATCCAATTCCTCCTTAATAAGCTTATCGATCGTACTTTGGCGTACCTTACGTTCGAGCAAGTAGCTAGTAAACTGCTCAATGTTTGCTTCCATTTTTTTTATGTTTAATTATTTGCCAAAGCACAAAGAAAAGAAAAAGAAATTATCGCTTTCCGACAGTAAATTGTCACCATAGGCACAGTTATTGTTTTCGTCACAATATCCTTTCAACTATCCAATTTTGCTCGTTATTTGATTTCGTCACAATAAAACTCTCAGTCAGGCTTATTATTTCGTCACAGAACCATTTTATCCCAGTATATTTTTACAACTTTATTGTGTTAAAAGCAGTCCGATTTTTGCGTTCTAATGCATTCGCCGCCAGCAAGCTAGTTGGTGTGATCTGTCACACCGGAGATGAGACGGGGTTTAAATAGACAGAGGGGGGCGTGTGAGGGGCTCGGTGCCTGCTGCTAGGGGATTACTCAGGAGTGAGCATGCAAGCAAGAACATCTGTAAAATAAACATAGAGGCCATAATTCGGCCTGCTATCGCGTTCGCCGGTAGTGTGCCCCCACTCCCGCAGACAGGGAGGCGGGAACAAAAAACATGTTTAAACACAATTAACAAATAAACACTTAATTGTCCAAAAATTTCAAGAGCAAGCGAATTTGTATGTAATCTTAGATCATCTCATTCGATCATGCCATCAATGCCTGGCAAAATCATCTTTAAGTTACATTATAATTACATTAAATTTGGTTTTAAAGTTGGCATTTGGAAATATCATGGTTATACACAGCTATGCTACAGCAGAATTACTGAAGATATATTTCTACAAAATATAACAATTACACTACTACTTAAATACTACAGTTAAAGCATGTAGTATACTAAACAGCATATTTCTTTCCTAACTTCATTCAATAAATTATATGAAACCAAATAAAATTAAAAAAATTGGTCTAATGCTGGAATAGACTGACCCATTAACTACAAAGCTAAAACTCATTGGTTAGCTCATGTGACTTTTAAACTTTCATTAATAAGTTGATCCCTCAAGGAATCTTTACTACATAATGCTTTCAAAATTATTAGCTAATTAATAAAATTATAACTCATTTAAGTAAACAAATTCATCCTAAAATTGATTGCATTAAGCTTTCATGATTAGATTCTAAACACTACACGACTACTTGTTTTATGTGTACAAAATTCAGGTAATTCCATAGTGACAAGGAAGGCTATGGCAATATACCATGTGTTACGGTGAAGAGTTTGCCACTGAAATTAATGTAGTTATTTTTTACAAATATTTTATACTTATACCTATGTCTTTTAGCATCAACAAGAGGGTTAAATAATTACACTTTATGTAGCAAACATTTACCCAATAACATTCTTTCTTTTTCTTTTCTTGAATTTTAGGGTATGATGTAATAAACGTAAGTTAAGCATTCAGATGTGATTAAAAAGGTTACTGATCTTTCGGTCTGTGCGCTATTTTTGTTAAAATGTCTGAGTAGCTGAGTTATTATTACTTTCTCGTGCAATATTTTAATCATATCAAGGAATTTTGTGGTCATTAAGCCAAATATCTGTAAATGCTTACAATCACAAAATTCACAGAGTTATAAAATTATGTTTTTCTTATACACTGAAAGGCAAAGGAAAACTTACCCTGAATAATGAGATCTTTTCAAGAATAAACTGTTCTTACTGAAAATTTTACCAGCACAACTGACTCAATTTTACCCCACAAGCTCTTTTTAATAAACGGTTTTGAAATCTGGCTTATTAATAGATGTGGGTCCTCCTTATTTAATTTTTCTTTGTTTTGAGCTTTCTTATGCATAACCAGCCGTTAATTATACTTGTGTACATCGCGCTTAGAGATGTCGCTGGAACAAGCAAGCCATAGTGAGGTTACAGGCTTGTGTTTCAACATCTTTGGTGGATTTATAACTTAGGTGTGGTAAAAATTGCCGTTTACAAGACTTGGAGTCGTTTTCATGAAAGACGACAATCCCATTGTTGACCTAGAATTGGTCGTCTTCGAGTTAGTCGTCAGGATGGGCGTAATCTGAATGTTACCTTTTGCAGTGTGAAAATACGGAAGCGGGGACAAACGGAAAGTGCCGAAATGTTTATTAGACTCTTCCGCGAAACTAAAATCTGGGCGAATCGATCGCACATTGGAATAGAGTTAAATGATCCAAAATAAACGTAATCGAATGCGTTAAGCTTAAAATTAACCAAAACTAAGTCTGTGGAAAATGAAAACCTGACGACGTGTCTAGATAGCAGATTTGTCAGGCAGATGGGCGGTAACGTGTGTACATACGCACAGGTGAATGTTACTCCTTGATTTTTGTAAGCCAGATCTGTCGCATGGATGATGGCTGCGTAATGATTTTGGGAAATAACAACTGCACAGTTTCGATAAAAATTGTGTTCTTCGATAAGGAAATGGCTGGGAAACACGTTACTGTTATTCTGTGAACGGTAAAAATCTTACCCTTATTCAGTGGCAGTATGTGCTGAGCTGTGAAAATAATGGTTTCATGAGTTACCATTAGTTAAAAAAGATTGTGCTACAGTTTCGCTGCCGAAAAATTTTAAAAGAATTGCTCTGTTTGGTGACTTGCAAATAAACATCTTTTAAGCATAAACTTTCTTTTGTCCTGCGATACCTTGATGTGCAATAGATGTACATCAGAAAGTACCCACTAGTGAGCTATGAATATAATTCTCAATGAAAAGTGGGTGTAAGCTGCCAATAATAGTATTTTCATTTTATATTTTATTAAAACATTTTCTGGTGTGCCTAAGAAAAATTAAGGTTATATTAAAAAACGCCATATCTCTGAAACTTTTTATCAGATAATTTTATAAATCTCACATATTAAAAGAGAAATTACTTTGAGTTTTTGTGTGACAACAGCAGTAGACCATTGAGCTATTGCATTTTGTATTAAATTCATAAACTTTTGTAAGGGCAATGACTCATCTAAACAGCTATGATATGAAAACACTTAAGATCGAAACCGTATTGCCGTTTTACAGTTCAATAAATGCTTTTCAATATAAAACATTTATGAAAATTTCTCAGAAATAAAAAAAAATGTTCTCATTGCACTGGTATACTCATTGCTTACTTTGTTTAATATTCACTGTTACTTGGACAAAAGTAGTGGCAAGAATATTTTTTGTCATTTATGGCTGTCATGCTCCCATTGTCGCAGGATGCAGTTATGGAAGCAGCGATTTGGAAGCGGTATATATGGAATTACGATATATACGCAATGTTGTTAAGTCTTAAAAACAATGCCTTTTTATGTGCAGGTTGGAATGGGTGTATGGGTGTGGTGACTGCTGAGTAATCTATCGAACAAGTAATAAAGGGAATGGTGATGTATATCAAATGTGAATTCATCAATCACAAAAAAGTTACTAAAATGAAGATATTGGCTCTATGGAACCGTGCATTCTCTCCTATACCACATTTTCATTAACACCTTTTTGGAAAAAAGACTTAGTCACTAATTGCCAAGGATCAACGTAAAGAATTAAAAACACCAGAGTTAGCCAACTGTCTCTTCTCGTATATAGGTTAAATTTTCGTAGTCGCTATCAAGTAGTTAAATTTTCAATTTCAGATGCAAAAAGATCTTATCTATATCCCTAAAATTCAACTCAAGCAGAAAAAAATGCTCTCAATGTACGTTAAAGATTTACGAATTCCTTCACAAAAGCAGAAATTCAGTAACAACCAAATATTTATTTATTCCTAACTAAATGTTGATAACCATAAAAGTAATTATAAAAGCATGTCAGTAATAATGACAGTAATGTTTACAGTGTAGAGCGTAGACCTGTTAGCAAAGTTTAGTTGCACAAAATTTACCAATTCGAAGTAAGCATTTAACTATTCTGAATTATTGGTGAACTTTTATGCCCAGTAATTCCAATACAAATCAGGTATGATCCCATGGGACAGCCGGTATCACTTCAGGTACAAAGTCCGTCTATTACACGTGGAGCCAGACACACGTGAAGTCAGACACATCACACGTGGATTACGAAATGTAGTTGAAAAGAAAAGTAACTCATTGTTTTCACAAAAGAGGTTTTTCCAGAAATTGACTCCAAGTCTGGTTTAGAGAGACAGAGACAGAGATAGAAAGAAAGCGAGAGAGACAGAGAGAGAAAGAAGAAAAAGATTTTAGATAATATCAAAAATGACTTGGAACTAACAACAGAATTGGCCATTAATGGTTTTAGCCTTGCATGAAGCCAAAACGCCTCGACTCGTCCACTTTGCGTCATAACCAAACAAACCTAAATCGTCCTGATACGCCTTTAGTACAGTTTCGAAATCATGCTTTGACACATTCCAATAACTATGCACAATTTTGAAGAAATTATCAGGCATCACAGGGCCATCTCCTTTAGAGCCGTTAACGTGAATTGCCAAAACTGAATTCTCTTCTTTGCCTTTTAGATATTTACTGATAAAGTTTTTCTCGTCACTGAAACCTGATTCTAGTTTAATTATATGATCATATCCTATAAAACAAGGTAAACAATGAGAATTAAATGTCTTTAAATGTATGTCTGTCAATAATTTAGGAATGTGATTTGCAAAATAAGACATAAATTGACGAAATGTCACACGCCTTCCACAACTGTCATTGAGTTGTTTAGATTCATTTTGCCGAAAAAGTGGCAGAATCTTTTTACCAAGATGTTGATCACATGGGCGCTTTTGAACTGAACGCTGAATTTTGTCATAGAATGCACTATAAACTCTTACTATTGGATTTCTAACTACAGCTATTTTGTTGTAATGCATCAGTCTGTTTACTATATGTCTGTCGCCAATTCGGTTCAGGTATTCGATTGTATATATACCGTATTTCAGAGTTTTGTTTCCATGAACCTTTAATTTTGTGGTGCTTAGACTTTTCTTTTTCATATACCTATCAGAATTAGCAACTAGGAGAGTCCTGTACGTGCCGCTCGCTGCTTTGGGTGGTAGACACATCAGCAACTTGTGCTTGTCGTCCACAAATATGTACTTATTCCCAAACAAGGAATCATTGAACACCTCAGGCAGATTGTTGCTGATGAGCTTGTCATAGTGAAATCCACTTAGATGTTTCATGCAGTAATCTATGATACGCTGTCGCCTTTCTTTACGCGTACATTTCCGTACATCATACCATGGCTGAAACTCTGGAATAGAAAAAAGTGCGCATGTCATGTTTTCTCTATTACCATATGGGGATCAGATTAAATTTGTTTTAGGTATTTTATAAATCATCATTAAAGAAGTTATTGGGCATTGTTGTGGCTCTTTGTTTTCGATTAGAGGACAAACGGAAAGAAAAGCGCAGGGAAAACTGTATTGGTCTTCCACTATTTTAAACGTAAAATTTAGTTATTGTTTATAGTGACACGTGAATGCTAGTATCATTGCTTTATATTGACCGCTTCTATTACTTAGTGCGTCATGTAAAATTTCAATGAATATGTGTTGCAAACTCGGATAAAGTTACTGTCAGTTTCTGTGTAGAATAACACGGAAGTTTGGTAATAATCTTTATCCTGTCAAGAATCCCACTTTCTTTCCAAAACCAATATGCTAAGCAAATAGTAATAAATGCAGTAAAACTTGTTAAGTCGGACACTGTTTGGATTGAAAAAAATTGTTAGCTAATTTTCTTAATTTTTCAGGTTATGCAATAATGGCTGATTTTTGTCAACTATATAAATAGCAGTAAAAATTATATCATTGGAAAGTTCAGTGATTCTGTATGAAAAACAGAAGAAAACATTTTACTCGTTTAGTAGCTGGCCGCCCCCACCCACCTCTCCCCGCCTGTCCTAACAAACAAATCAAGTCCCAAACATCGAATACAAACAGTGGGGTGAGGAGCAACTACCACATAATTTTAATAAGATGATTTACACAATAATGTTTCTTTTTTATGTTTCCCTTTCAGGCCATGGTGACAAACAACATTGTGACTGGGTACTTACCCCCTTCAAAAATTGTACGAACAAAAGCCATGAGGGTCATGCAACGGGCCAGATAAAATTGACCAAACAATGCAATAAGGCGTTTAATTGTATTATCAGGTATTGAACTGTCTTTCCTAAACGTTGTTGAATGTGAAAGGAAAGTCATTGAAACACACGGAATGCCATTTTTACATTTATTAGACAATTGTTGACATCAAGAATTAATTGTTAATCTCAAACACTAATTTCTTGATATAAAAAATTAACTTTTGATCAGAAAAATTCTTTCTCTTCTAAAAATATTTTTGCTTTCTGTTATTATATTTTTGATGTCAATAAATATTTAAGAATATTAAAAATATTTATTGATATTAAAAATGATTTATTGAATGTTCAATCCTTGACAGCAAAATCTCATTTTTTAGCTCAATAATGTATTTACGGGTTACTGATGTCAAGAATTAATTTCAGATAGCATTATTGCAGAATCAGACTTTTCTAATATATACCTTGAAATCTCCAGATCAATTTTGGTCTCAAAAGGTAATTTTTGAGATCAAAATATCAATCCATGGTTTTGATATCTAAAATTCAGAAGCATACATCTGAGAATAAAAGAATGACCGGCCCACATATGTAGAATCTTTCTTTTAATTTAACTGCACCAAAAGGAAGTAATTCTTGAGCTCAAAAATTGCGTTGCTATTATTGATATCAATAATTGAATTTTTTATCTCTAAAATTTAATTATTAATTTGTTACATTTTATTTAAATGTGTGCCTGTCTTAAGATTTTGTAAGTTTGTAAAATTGATTTTTTGATAAATGCAATTTTGCCATCTAAAATATAAAGAATTGATAGGAAATAATAAATTAATAGATTTACATTGATTTATTGATCTCTTTTTTTTTAAATTTTGATATCAAAAATTAGAGTTAAATGTTAAAATGGCATTCTATAGAAACAGATAATAACAAAAATGGGTATAAAACACTCTCTCAGAACGTTACCATGTGCAAATATTTGTTTTTAATATACTTATAGGGACAGCACAGAATCCAAAATTGCGATTCATCTTTTTTCCATGTCTGCCTAGTCTGATCGGGTGAGGGGCAGAAGGAGGATCAAACCATTGGTATAAAGGTATAACCATAATTTATTCTAGTTGCATAGGGGAATATTTATTCTAATAGATGAATGTTTACATATTCGCACCACCTCATCACATCTTTACAATTCACACACAAACTTTTGTAGAAATCTGATATAAAGCAAACACACACTGGCATCATTATTGTAACTTGTTTAATATAATGTTATTAGGGCAAACTATTTAATATAATGGTCTATGAAACAATGATATCAATACGTATTTTTGTGTGGACACTTATAATGGTTCCGCTTATTTTCTTAATATAAAATACCACAGATTCTGCAAAGAGACTAGTCTCAAAACAAATCGTCAAATACACAGTAAATCACAGTGAGTAGTATTCAACAGAAAATCATCTAGCTAAAAACCGAAATAATGAAATTCAGCTTACCTTTGACTTGTGCTGATAAGTGCAAATCTGTCGGTAACTGTGTTGCTAATTTATAAAGCAGAAATATTGCCGGAATGATCATTGCGAAAAATAAATATTTCGTATGATTCATCCTAAAACAGACCACAGTTTAACTCAGATTATGTTAACAGCCAAATTATAACAGCTAGCAGTTTCAAGCCAGTGCTCAGACTCCCTTATAATGCATTTTTAAAATATATATCTTTCTACCTCTCCCTCCTCTTTCTGTTCATCTCCCTGTTTCTTATCTCTCTGTCTCTTTCCCTCTCTCTCTTTCTATCTCTCTCCTTTTCTATCTTTCTTTCTCTGCCTCTATCTATCTCTCTCTGTCTGTCTGTGTGTCTCTCTTTCTCTCTCTGTCTCTGCTCCCCCTCTTACTATCTGTTTCTTTACTGGTTTCAAATACAAACCACAGACGTGACCAAGATACATTTATGTTAAGTTTTCTTGGTCCAAATATCTATATCGAATATCTAACGCGTTTAAGATCCTGGTTAGCTTCCGGTTTCTAAATTTGAAACCAAAAATTCAGTATTGCGTCTTTTAGTCAAAAGGCGTAGAAAAAGTAAACTCGATCGCTTTTTCTCTCTAATGGTTTTCGAGACAATGATCAACTTCCGGTTTTAACCTCGATCTCAGCTTCCAAGATCGACATCATAGAGTTACCCCAAACATAAGATTATTTAGTCCCAAAGGAATAGAAAATGTTTTCAAAATCAGCATATTAACTGTTTATCACTTACTCCTCTCATGTAATATTTTATCCTAAAGCTTTCGAAAACTTTTCAAATGGCTTTATCTCTAAAGGTCTTTAACATGTGGAAAAATTAAGAAATTAGGTGATAGCCAAATCAGACCATTATTTGAAAAACTGTTCACGAAAAAGTGATTTGAAGCTCGTTTGCGACCCCTTGGGAATAAAAGACGTTGCATAGAAGGTAGCTTTGTGACCGTGATCTTCTTGGAAATTGGCGATTGGCTCGCAAACCGTTGGAGATTTTGAGCTGGTTTTCCACACTTTGAGCTAGATGACGTTAAAAAAGAGGTACCTCGTTGACCCTGACGTTCTTTGACCTTGTGGTTCTTCCAAGTTGAACATTTCGAGATCTAGCGGAATTAAGGCTAGTTTAATTAAGTGACAATATTCCATTAAACAAGGTAAACAGTGAGAAATAAATTATTAATGACTATAAACTTGGGGGCTCAAAGCAGTAGATACTTTTACGACGAAAGAATCCTTGAGTGCTGCATGGGTAGGAAGATTATGGCAAAAGAAACAATGGAGTAATGTTATTGGCCAATATTTTAATAAATATTGCGGGTTCAGATTTCTTATGAACTGTAACTATGATATTAAATATTTAAATACACCAGAATTTTATAAAGCAATATTCGAAGTAGCTTCAAAAGTATTTATAAAACCAGTATGTAAAGAAATAATTTGAAATAATAAAGATATTATTATTGGAAGTACACCGGGTTTTTTATGAAACATGGAAGACGAAAGGTATTGTATTTGTACAGAATCTGAGATGCCAGGATGGTAACTGGCCTACATATGAACAATTCTGTACAAAATGCGAACTCAAAAATTTGTTTTTGCCATTTAACGGTATTTTGAGTGCCATCAAACATACTACCCATGGTAAAGCTACTCTTGCTGACGAGATTTTGAATCTGTGTCTTTTTCAGATTTTGGTATCCCATTGTTTACTACTATTAACAACAAAATAATAAATATAACAAATACTAAATCAAACTACTATTACAACCTGCTCTTGAAATTCCGTTGTGAAACTTCCTCCTCTTGGATTAAAGGGCAAGAAGAAAGTAGCATACCTAATGAAACAATTTCAATTCAGTTATTTACGCTAGATCCTCAACGAGAGATGTAGAGCTTCTTTCCTTCAATTTCAAAATGATAAACCGTTTATCAAGCACAAATAAAAATCTTTACCTATGGACTTTAAGTGATACTCCTTATTGCAATCTTTGTTGCGATAATAAGATCGATGATGCTACACATGCACTTCTAGAATGCAGCTGGATTTGCGATAGCAGCTAGAATTAAGCCGACTTGACACAAAAAAAATCACTTTGGTAATTTGGACTCAAATTGTTGGTTGTTTGGCGTTGAAAATGCGGGACTTAACTTAATTATTCTCATTTTAAAAGCGATATCGCTGCTCAGTGAGATTTTGAAAAGACGTATTTTCAATGTCACGTCTGATGATTGAAATTTTTATTGCGATCTTGGCTGATAAAAATTCAATGTCACCGACTAGGTTCAATACTAAATGGACTAAGTTTCCAAACTTAATAGCTGAAAGCTTGCAATTTGGAAGTCAATATTTAGTCTTTTTCCTTTTTGTAAACCAAATATCTGTGGGTTTATTCGGGGGTGGGGTGGGGGAGAGGGGCAAAAAACACAAAAAATGCACTCTGGGCATATTTTGCGTTCATTTCTGATCCAATAAAAACAAGAACTACAATATTGCTATTTAACTTGTTTGTAGCATAGGTAATTGTAATTAATTGAATAACAAATTGCAAAAAAAGAAAGTAAAGTAAAAAGTTATGCTTCAATATGCATATATAAATGCATGTGAGTACGTCTGTCTACGTATGGATGTTTCCATAGTATATGTGGTGAAGCTACCTGTGTTTCTAGTGTGTGTGTTTTTATATGTATGCATTTATTTTTTCATATTTCTATAAATGTTAAATGTAAAATTTGAAACAAGTTGCACCTTAAGTGTTGTTTGTAACTTTGAACTCCTGTACATTTAATCCTTAAACCTCATCTTCATTTTTCAGTTTATATGTTGTTATTCGATATATTAGTTAACTAAAGGAAACAGCACAGATGCAGAAAAAATTATGCTTCAATATCTGATTACACTTTTGTTGCTACTGGCGTCATGTAACAGGAGGTGGCTCCTTCCACTGGTATCGAGTGATGGGGCGTAGCCCTCATACTAGAATCACGTGACAGGAAGAAGATCCACCACTAGCATAACGTCATATATCCTAGCGTCTCCCTCTAGCTTCCGTGACAGTAGATAACTATTCCTACTACCGACTGAAAGGAGGTAGCTCCTTCAACTAGTATCACCTACTAGTTGAAGTAGTTCTTCCCACTAGTATATTTTGTTACAGTGAGTTGCTCAAAATGAGAGACTGGCTCTGACACATACGTGAACATTGGTAATATGAACTTCAAGGGGCAGAAGATTATTCAGCTATTTTATCAAACCAACCTATGTAGAATCTTTTCTGTAGCAATTCCATTCGAAACGTATAAAATAATCCGTATTATTGTTTGTCGCAACATACACACAAACACTTACACACAAATACAAACAAACAAAAGCACAAAAACGATCACCCCTTAAAAAATTGAGGTTTGTCTAGACGCTTTAAACTCATCATCAAACTTTCAACAGATACAGAATTTTAACAGACACGGACGCCAATGTCAAATATTTGTGATATTTTACATGGACGTCAACTTACCTTGCAGTTGCGTTGAAAAATCTATAAGTGCGTTGTCGTCAGGGTATCTACCATATACACCACTGCCGTGGTTATTACAGGTACAAATGCTTTATTTCTTCCAGTGATGACTATTTGCACTTAAAAAAGAACACTTTGCAATTGAGAAATATCTTTCTGACAGTCTGTAAGTGAATACAAATTATATTTTATAATTGCTACATAGAATTGATATGCAGCTTCCTTGGGCATTAATTATGCTTTTAAAAATCTTTGTTTATTAATCCGTAATTTCTTTACTTATGAATTCTTCAATTTATCACGAGAATATATTAATACTATTTCCAGTATGATACAGTTAAACTTTTCAAATTTGTACTTTACATTTCTATATATAAATATATATCACTAGCTTTAACATTCTTTTATTCAAAGCATTTTTAGTTTTACTGGCAGCGTGGTAACAATATCAAAAGCTATGCATCATTCAAGATCAGGTATTGTGATGAAAGTAAGTCACACTGTGAAATGTTCTAGGGTTATATTACTCGAATGCTGAAGCATATACCTCATATATAATAACATGCTAGGTAAATATAATGAAGTTCTTTTTAACCCAGCACAGAACATAAATTTGCATTTTTACAGTATTACTTATGTGAAAAATTCGCTAGTTTTTTAAGGTGAATTGTGTAATAGCAACGAAAATTAATGGTTTGATACCATCAAAGAATTCTAACGGGACCAGTGGCGTAGTATATTATAACTGGAGTTCTATAATGAATATGTTTTGCTAAGTTGGTAGCCTTGAGCCCTAAATTAAGGAATTCAAATCATAGCTGAAACTCTATGTTTGGATCTCTTTCCGTAAAGTAATCACAGTCTTTAATGCACTTCGCCATAGCTATTTGTTATTTAATTTTTCACCTATATTTAGAAATTCAAGGTGAAATACAACTGTTGGATGTTCTTTGAGTCTGTCTAATAAGAGGGTTTGTTTGTCAAAGATTTTATAAGAAACATGTGATGGTTGAAGCTCTCTATTAAGTCTGCTTTCCCGTTGAATTTATTTATTAAAAGAATTTGTTGTTCAAAGTTGTTTATTAAGCACGTTTGTTTGTTGAAGCTTTTAGTGAGTGCCTTTATCTGTTGAAGATTTTGTCTATTAAGCGAGTATGTTGGCTTAGGTTCGTAACTGATTTTGTTGGTTTTAAGGCTGTTTACTAAGTGTGATTGTTCGTTGAATCTTTTTGTTTTTGTTTTGTCGGTTAAGTTTATTAATAGCACATCTTGGTTGAGACTGTTCGTTAAGCGCATTGGTTGGTTGAAGCTATTTACTAAACGAAACGCGTTTGCTGGTTGAAGTTGTACAGTTTAAAAGAATATTTGGTTATGAGTCAAATACATTTGCATTCTAGACATAAATATAAAAACAAACTAGAAATGAGCTAAAGCGCTTACCTTAAACAGGAGACGTGGAATCCCGACTCGACTTTGCTAAAACGTCTTGATATCTACAATGAAACCTAATATTTTGAACGATAAAAGAATAATTTTTGGATATTCGATTGAAAAGGTAACCTGACACATATATAGCTACGATGACATTATCATTAATATTTGTCATTTGCCCATGTTAAGAATTGTAATATAAAGTATTTGATGTTATGACTTCATGATATATGGCGGGGTCCCATCAGTAAGGGAAAGGGTCTAACGATGTTCCACCTCGCAACAATTCTCCTCAGTCATGCTGATGGTCATGGATTTGCTTCTCTGCGGTACGTGAGTAATAACGTTGATAACATATCACCTTGAGCACAAGTTTGCATAATATATTCACGAAAATCTTGATTTACACCTACCTACTAACACACGTTAATTGATAAGATTCGCTTAGTGCTTTAATTAATTCCTTGCAGATAACACTAGCGCGGATCTGGTGCAAGACAACTAAGGACAACTTAGTCATGGGCACAGCCTTCTACGGTTGTAAATTCCAGCTACTTAGATCTGCAAACAACAGCTCCTAACATGACTCATATTCGTCCAAGGTTGGCCCGTCAGTTTATACAAAAGCACATGATTTATTTATAAATAAATAGGAGTAAAATCTTCAGCAGAGGCGGGGGGGGGGCGGAGAGTTGGGTCGGAGATTTTAGTTATATTCTTCTGTAGAGGTGTTTATTCGTAATGGTAATATTTTCTCAGTGTTTGTTACTGTGAAACCAACGAAACAAACTTCTTTTTTCTTTGTTTTTATGTCATAATGTAAATAGAGAACGTGTTCTTTGTTGTATGAAACTATAAAAGGATAAATAATTTTGACAACTCATCTCTTTTTAAACATATAACTTGAAGTGTCTCTTTAAGCCTCAAAATAAAAAATCTTCTATGCTATTAAAATATAATACACTAAAATCGGAGCACAAATCTACGCTTCGATATTATTAAAATACATAATACACCCAATTGGGAATGGGTATCTATGCTGTTTCAAATATTTTGTTGCCAAAAGTATGACAACATTTAAAAGCTATTGCTCATCTAGACTTTTTCAAGGGGATTGTTTCGGGGCTTCTTAATGTCATTTAGTAAATTAGAGACTCTGATACGCCCTCCCTCTCCAGACAAACACACACAGAAATTAGAGACTATGATATGCCCTCCCTGTCCAGACACACACACAGAAATTAGGGACTCTGATATGCCCTCCCTCTCCACACACACACACACACACACAGAAATTAGGGACTCTAATATGATTCCTTCTCCAGACACACACACAGAAATTAGAGACTCTGATATGCCCTCCCTCTCCAGACACACACACACAGAAATTAGAGACTATGATATGCCCTCCCTGTCCAGACACACACACACACACACCGAAATTAGAGACTCTGATATACCCTCCCTCTCTAGACACGCACACAGAGAAATTAGAGACTCTGATATGCCCTTGCTCTCCAAACACACACACACACACAGAAATTAGAGACTCTGATATGACCTCCCTCTCCAGACACAGACACACACAGAAATTATAGACTCTGATATGCCCTCCCTCTCCGGACAAACACACACAGAAATTAGAGACTCTGATATGCCCTCCCTCTCCAGACACACACACAGAGAAATTGGGGACTCTGATATGCCCTCACTCTCCAGACACACACACACACACACAGAAATTAGAGACTCTGATATACCCTCCCTCTAGAGATACACACACACAGAAATTAGAGCTTCTGATATGCTCTCCCTCTCCAGACAAACACACACAGAAATTAGAGACTCTCATATGCCCTCCCTTTCCAGACACACACACACACACACAGAAGTTAGAGACTCTGATATGCCCTCCCTCTCCAAACACCCACACATCGAAATTAAAGCTTCTGATATGCCCTCCCTCTCCACACACACACACAGAAATTAGAGACTCTGATATACCCTCGCTCTCCAGACACACACACCGAAATCAGAGACTCTGATATGCCCTCCATCTCTAGACACACACACAGAGAAATTAGAGACTCTGATATGCCCTCCCTCTCCAGACACAGATACACACACAGAAATTAGAGACTCTGATATTCCCTCCCTCTCAAGACACACACACAGAAGTTAGGGACGCTGATATGCCCTCTCTCTCCAGTCACACACACACACACACACACACAGAAATTAGAGATTCCGATATACCCTCCCTCTCCAGACACAGACACACAGAAATTAAAGACTCTGATATGCCCTCCCTCTCCAGACACACACACAGAAATTAGAGACTCTTATATACCCTCCCTCTCCAGACACACACAAACAGAAATTAGAGACTCTGATATGGTTCCCTCTCAAGACACACACACACAGAAACTAGAGACTCTGATATGCTCTTCCTCTCCAAACACACACACACAGAAATTAGAGACTCTGATATGCCCTCCCTTTCCAGACACACACACACACTCAGAAAAAAGAATTCTGTTTTAATTAAAATGAATTTATGAAACCATTGAACCACCCAGTGAGTGTCAATGATTCGGAGAATATGCAGTAATGCCTGTCTAGAGAAAAGGATATCTCCTTAAGGGGAAATAACATACAAGTATAAATTAAAAGGTAATTTGCGTCAAACGTCAAAGTTGCAAGTTCAAAAGGGTTTAACAGGTATTAGAAAAAAAACCATCGTAAAGAACAAAGCTCACAACCGGAATTCAGCATCTAATAGGCATCTATCAAACCAGCGATTGCGGGTAAAAATTCAAGATGTGAAATTGAAATAGGCCCAAAGGAGTGACAATTTGGGTTAAGATAAAGGTAACGTGCATCCAACCACCATGACATTGAGCTGTATAGCAAATATAGCAGGAAACGGAATATCACGGTGGTAGTAACAACTAGGCTGGATGGTGACTAGACGTAGACGATCAGATTCAGAGAGTGAGTGAGAGAGAGAGAGAGAGAGAGAGAGAGAGAGAGAGAGAGAGAGAGAGAGAGAGAGAGAGAGAGAGAGAGAGAGACGGACAGACGGATAACACCTCGTATCTCACCAGGGACCTAAAGTCAAAGCTTGAGACTGACAAGCAAATTGTTATCTCCCACGTAACAGAGAAGACATAACAGTCACATACACCCACTTACCTTGCACCTGCATTGACTTGCATAGGAAACTGTCCTGATTAATAAAAAATGAAATAAGACAGAAAATATTGATTTAGAGGAAACTCGACTTTTATATACCTTGTGTTCATATTCATGATGTCGCGACAGATAAGAATTGTTTCGCTAAATAATTCTTTTCGAAAATTATCTCAAAACGTTTTTCACTCAGAAGCTGCAAGCGCAACCACTTTCGAAATGTTTAGCTTTAAAACTTTCATAGGATGTTGATCTTGATACCATCGATCAACTTTTCTCGTGAATCAAGATTGGATGATCAACTATAAGTTTACCGAGTTTTATTTTCCTCGCTTTGGTTTCTTCGAGATATGTGGAAACCGCTCACAATATTAAAAAAAGGTTTTCGTTGTGCAGACTACATTACGCTACACAATAAATTTATATAAAAACTGTAGAGTGACCCAAAACTTTAAACGTTTACGTATTTCACCATAGTTCACACATTAAGGAAATCTTATCATGAAAACTATTCTAAAATATAGCAAACAGAATTTTTTACCTATTATCATAAGTTGTCATAGCAAAGTGCAATTATTAAGTAGTGATTGCATCGCTATTGCTTCGAATTGATCTCATACACCAGTGACAATAGTTTAAGTTTGTATACCGGTAAGCACACAGCTTAATTATACATCTTTAGATATATCTCACGTGCATTGAATTTTAGCCAGAAATAGAAGGAATTGTTTATATAAACATCTTTTTATATATCTGTGCTTGAAAACTTTAAAAATGCTGTTTTTGCATTTTGTTACAAAGACACTCTACATTCAAAGAAATGTACTAGAAGGTCTATTGTTGCATTTACACACATTACATAGTCCAGTATAGTTATTACCAGCTGAAGAAATATAACAGTGATGAGAATCCACAAGTCGTAGAAAATACATTCTCTTGTAATATCTAACTCACTGATTTATAGAGGAAGAACGACTGTGTTTGAAAAATACTTCGGAGACAAGTTTTCGCCATTATTCAAAGAACACTAAAAAGCCATTCCCACTTTTGCTATTAAATGCCTATGTGTAAAGCACATAGCCTTGATTTGTGTACCACCTAGCAAACACCCCATGCCTTTTGATGGTAGTAAAATGGTTGCTACTTCAGAAAGGCGTCAATACAACCACAACAAGTTTTTGAAACGTCGATATAATGTCGGGTTTGGTATTTGTATATGAATTGAAATCGACGTCATTTATGGGAATACTTAGCAATATTTGGCATTTTCTAAACCTTATTGACCTAACACGTCACTTTCGACTCCATTTGCAATACAAAATATGGGACGCTGGACCATGCAAAAGTTAGTTTTGTTAATTGTCACAGTCAGAGCTTTTAAACACCCCTCGACCAGTCAGAAAGGAGCTCTTTTGTTTACAAATTCAATAAAGTGTTATATTTTCGAAACTGTATCACACTGATGTGTATTATACACGAACATGCCGATGAATGCAATCAGTATATGGGCCTAGGTTACACGGGTGCTATTCCCCAGTGAAAAACAGGGTACCCGTTTGTTAGTTAACAGAGTACGAAAGAGGCTATTGGGTGATGTTGAACAAGTTGGTCAAGAGGAATAAAACAGGTGATTTGAGTCTGGTATTTATTTTATTGCCTGAGTAAATTACACTGTTTACATAGGTTCCAATATTTTTTCGACGTCGGACTGATGATGGAATGACAGTCTAACGTAAAAAACCGACACCGGTTCCACTTTCTATACATCCGAAATCAATACGTAAATCCGACGTCACAACCAGACGTTATTCTGACATCAAAATGTTTGCTGAACAGGTTTATGACCCGACATTTGTTTAGATATAGTTTTATTGGGCGTCTTGTAATAAAGCACAACCAGAGCTAGCTTTCGTATTTCAATATTTAAAACAAAGAATCAATTCCAATTATGTCTGTAATAACTTTAATCAAATAAGCAAGATATAAAGAATAGTTTAAGAACAGTTTAAAATTATTGTGTGATTAAACAATTCACAACAGTGATATCAACAAATCTTCCGGCGCACAATATTGAGATTGAAATAATTATTAAGATTTTGCTGAAATTAATGAAATGTTTCTAGTTTTAGGTACATCGCAGTGTTTGAAAATGACTGCTTGCCATAGTTTAAGTTTTGGAACGATTATATTGTTGAGAGAGGAAAATCGGAGGGAAATGTCTGTGTGACGTGGAGTTGTAAAGGTGTAAAACAGTTCTCTGTACTGAATGCGACGATTTATTCATAGTCAAGGCAGGGGATGGACGTGAGCATAACACATTGATGCAAGTAGCAATATTTTGAACTTGTTGGAAATGTTAGATTGCACATTTAGGAAGATGCAAGTAAAAGTTGCGTTAATCAAGTCGAGACATACGCCTTTATACCTTGGGTGGGATGGTTTTTCTGTTAAGAACACTGAGGAGAGACTTCGTTTCCTTAAGTTTCTGCTTTCTTTGCGCTGGCTTTTGGGTGGATTTATTAAAAATAACTCAGAAGTTTGAATGGCCTCGATTGATTTGATTGGCTCAATGTCGACCAATGTGTTTTATTAGGTACGTGTTTCACGGAGAGGAACGATAAGGGGGAGGGGGTAATGTTAGAGTGGATTTGCGAGAAGTATCAGTTTCGTTGACAAAGGTGAGGTTTCCACATACAAAAGTATTTAAGGTCCAAGTAAGGTCCAAAAATGATGTACATACATACTTCTCAACGTGTGTGTCTGTCTAGCTTTAGTCAGTATTTAGTTGTTAGTTTTAATTTCAGTGATGTGGGTGCTGCCTTTGACTCTACTCAAAAACGCAAAATTAAATGAGAGAGGATGCTTTGTAATTACACAGAGTTAGAAAATCAGATATACAATGGTGTACGCATTTTGTTCTTTTTTATATTTTTCAAATAAGCAGTCTGCGCTTTTCAAAGTCATCGACACGCGTGTAAAACAGTCTTAGAGTGCCCCCTACCACCTATAATTTTTTTCGGCTGGTAGATCATTTAGAGAATTGGCTGTCTGGGTAACACTTAAGGTGAGGACGGAAAAGACCTGCAGCATTAGGTTTGTATCTCAGTTTTATTGTTTGGTTTCTATACAATGACTGACATGACACTAATGCGAAAAATCAGATATACTTTCGATTAAAAAAGTTCACCTTTTTCATCACTAATTTCTATGTTGTGACTGATAATTGTAGGGTGTCTGTAAAATACACCAAGCTTATTTACGTCATTGTATTCAACAGAAGAGAGCATAGATTTATTTGGGGTTTTAGAATGTTTGCAAAACTGCAAAATGTGAATTAAGATTTTTCTGTACTGATTAGATGTTTTAATATGACAAATGATATATTTTACAGCCTTAAGGGTTAGCCTTAAATTAGTGCAACATTTCGATGCGTTTTCAAACAGCCCCTCCCCTTCTCCAAATTACCTCACCGTCTCTGTCACAGGAAAAGAAAGACCAAAAACCTTGCGATAATCCTACATGTTATTAATACTCTCAATATTGTTTACCAAAACTCTTTTTATATGGTATACCCTGTATATAATGTACTGTGACCTCTTCAAAATACTGCCTCTTGCGGTTTAACATGCACAGAAAAGTTTATGTAGTGTGGCATAATCGGTGGCCTTGATCTGTGCATTTACCATACGTATTCCACTATTTACAGAAATGTAGCACGAATAAGGAAGAAGTGTTGTTCCAGTTTATGTATCTGAATTGGGTTTCTTGTGTTTTATAGACAGCAAAGGCGCTACACATAAGCAAACCGAGTAGAAATGGGCGAAATAAAGATATCTTTTCCATTAATAACGGCATGCTTGGTGTTTGGTGGAGCAGGATGTCAAGAAACAACAAAATGGGTATATTCAAATGATCTTGAGCGGGAGATACTCACCTTAAATCTCAAGATAACAACTCTTGAAAGACTAGTCTTTCAGCAACAGCAAGAGATTGAAAACCTTCAATCATCTATCATTGGTTAGTCAAATTTGCAAACTGATAATAATAATAATAATAATAATAATTATAATAATAATAATAATAATAATAAAAATAATAATAATAATAATAATAATAATCCATGGTTAAAAAGGGGGCATAGCAGGTTGAGCACTAATGCTAATACTAATACTAATAATTATAATAATACCAATAATAATAAAACAGAATTAGCAATAATAATGCATTATCAATTATCACAGCACACATTATCAACCGTAAATTCCAAAAACACAATAATATTTAGCATTCATATTTCATTGTCATTATCTGTTCCAGCATTGCGGAATGCGAGTGGAGTGTTTGGGTTTACCGCATACGCCACCACTGAGAGAAGTTATAACTATGGAACAACAGTGATCTTCGATGGTATTGTGACAAATATAGGCAACCATTACGACCCACACACCAGCATATTCACATGCCCTGTAAGCGGTCTTTATGTGTTTTATGTCTCTGTTTTATCATACAGAGATTACTATATGCATGCTTTTATTACCAAAGAAGGTCAGCATCTTGTGGTTGCTAGGGGCGATAATGAAGACTATGAACAGGGATCGGCTCTAACTGTGACGTATTGTAACACAGATGAGAGGATCTGGATCACTGGAGGTTATGGGAATACCGTTAACAGGATGGATGGAAATATAAATGCTCCTTCAATGTTTGCCGGATTTCTACTTAATGCATTTTAAATGAGACTATTTGCGAACTGAGGCTAATGGAACTGTTATTCCTTCAAATCATTGCTTTCTGAGGTGATTCTGCGCAGGTTCTATGAGCAATGGTAAATAAAATGCGCACGTGGACTGGTCTGTCGTTATTGATTAATTGTCGAGTTTATTCAATTGTCGTATTCTAACGCTCTTCATTTTGACAACCAGGACCTACTAAACATGCAAATTTTTTACAGCTGATAACATTTCTTCACAATATGTTTTTGCCCAATATATTGTATCAATGTAATGTCTGCCTTTTTACTGCAATATACATTAACCAATGCCTCACTTTATCAAACAGTCTTGGATCAAATCGAGCAGAGTGAAATGCTGATTCCACATCAAACTCCTTAGCTCCTCTTCGAAAAGACGTCTAAAATGTGACCATTTGCTAGACTGACTGAGGTTTAATCCTCATTCTATGTTCATTGTTCCGAACGTATTGTGGAGCTCGCGTAGTATGAGCTCTAGTCATAGTCAAGTCAATTGGCTGAGGTTCGTAGAAAGCACTTCTAGGATTATTCCCCGAATTTTGACTGTTTAGGTTAACAGGCAAATCGTGGAAATCGGTTCTAGTCTAATTTTCATATCCTGGATAGTCAAGATTTCTAGCAAAGCTCGGAGTTTCACTTCGCCTAATCGATGGATTAATCGCTATACGAGAATTAAAACTCATCGGTTGATTATCAGAATGACAAATATTCTGAAATTGGTGTTAAAGCTGATGTCATCGGCACACTCCTTGAAGGAGAGATGCTAAAACACTATGATTGTAATTATTACAATCATATCTAGATAGTTCAGAAACAGAACATATTCTAGGGGTGTTTTAACACTGAAAGGTCATGATTTTCAACACTTTTGGACTGTTGAGGATACATGTGATAAGTTCTGTTGAACTAGCCAAAATGTGGAAAAAGATTTTCAGATACAACTGGGATATTGGTTGTGTTCCCCACATCATGTAATTCAGATGAATTACGCGTAGTCTGAGCGATTCCAGTACTATACCACGGTTTTGACAACTTATTTTGTACACCTGAGGTCATTTGCGTACAAGTTGCCATAGTATTTCTATACGGGAACAACCCCCCGGCCCTAACCCCCCCCCCGTCAACCCCCCCCCGACTAAAACCCCCGGTGGCCTAATCACCCCCCGACCCAAACCCCGCCCCCCGTTCTCAAAGCAAATGTGTAATGATAATTTCTTCATTTATTTTCTGGCGCCTCTTTTCGCACTCGTATAAAACATAGCCATTTACTAGATTTTTTTGCTTTACGTAAAAATGCCCTTGGTACAATATCTTTGGTTTCCCGGTCTTAGTATTGAAGCTATTCACTAAATTACCTATTGAAGTGATGGGTATAAGTCACATCTATCGCAAGAGAAGTTGTAATTTGTAAACTCAACTGAACTCGCAACCGGCATATGAATTGCAATTTTTAATGTGTACACACTCATCAATCGTAAGAGCAATTGCAATTTCAAAAACTGAGTGCTATCATTAATGGATGTATGAAGTTTCTTTTATAATGATGATCAATTCCTTCAGTGGTTCAGAAATTGCATTTTTAAACGCCGTGTGATCTCTTCAGTGGGCATTTGAAGTGTAATTAACAACGTGGATGCATCGCAACTATGAAATATAAAATAGACCTGAGAACCGGGGTTTTTGGGTCGGGGGTTTAGGCCGCCGGGGGGGGGGGGTTTAGTCGGGGGGGGGGGGTTGACGGGGGAGGATTTTAGCCGGGGGAGGGGGTTCGGTCGGAAGTGGGGGTTGGGCCTAGACTCTTTCTATACGGATTATCAATCCTATTGACAACTCTATAAAATTCCTTTCTAGATTTGGATAGATCATACATACTTTCCTCCATATTGTCTACGAAATTCTCAACTTGAAAGTGAGAATTTGGGTTACTTTCTACATTAGAAAATAATGCACACATCAATGGTGCGGCAAGGTGTCTAAGGTCATGACCTGAGTCATGTGACCAGAAAGAACGGTTGTCAACTTTCTAATTGACAACTTTGACGATTTTGATCAGAAAAATGTGCAAACGGTAACATTATCGGAGATATTATTAACCCGATTGTGGCTAAGCTCACGCCTATCCAAATTCGGAGGGTAAGGCAGCCGCTCCGCAAGAGGATTTCGACTTGTATTCTCTAAACGAGAGAAAGACTAGGTTATATCCGTATTGCCCTTAAGACTCTGGTTGGATCCTTAGGACGTGTATCTTGGTGACCGTTCACCAAGCGTGTACCAAAATCCGGTAGTTATGGTGAAAAATCACCTGCGTTATTCGTGTTGTTTTGACATCTGTCAAAACTTCGTAAATTATCTAGTGAACGAGCTCTAGATCAAGGCATAACCTTCATACCACTACGGAGCTCCATACGTAAGAAAAAGAAAAAAATCTAGAAGTCCAAAATGTGAATTCCGGACTTAAAATTAGCTAAAATGCACAAAAAATTTGCTCGAAAAGCAAATTATAACCACTGCCACCAATATGAATTATCAGTGCAGCAGTTGAGATTAGCGAAACCCCCTGGCTCAGACGGACAAACTCAAGGTATAAATTTAAGTTTCAAAACACGTCTAAACACTTCAGGATCCAAGGCCAAAACTCTTTTTTATTTTTGAATCTCGAACGTAACGACGATCGTAACGCACTCACGTACGTAACGAAACGACGTACGTACTTGACCATCACCGCAGCCTACCCAACAATCAGCCGCGCCGGAGTGCTGTTGTACGTAAACAATGCTGATCCTTCACACTATATTCCCGGGGATCATGACGTCATTAATGACGTTGGGAGGAGGCAGTCGGTCACCAAGGGGGTCGCAAGTTAAAAAAAAACTACTAGCAAGCTTAAGAAGCACAAAACGGAAATGCTCTTTTAGAACGTTTCGCGTCTCTGATTAGAATCTCTATGTCGTCATCTATGAGCGCGCACACATTGTCACAACGACAATGCATTCTGACTCAGAGTTTTTTCTATAATTTGTCATCGTTCAGAACCTCCATGTCTGTTCAAAACAGAGGGTTATCATCCAGATTTCCCCTCCTACCCTTACTGTTATGCCAATTTGGCTGTGGCATTACTTTTAATAAACTATGTCGCAGCGTGTTTTATGGTCCCACGTGCAATTTGTCACTACTGGGTAGCGAAAACGGTTTGGTTTTACAAAGAATGTTGAAAAAATAATCCAGAAAAAGATAATCATTTGTTCACTGTTTTGTCTTATTTTAAATAGTAAATTTAAATCTTAATTTAAATCAGTTGATTTGAATCATACCAGCTCGATGATTGCAAACAAGAGCCGAATAACAGAATATGCCAGAAAAAAGCACAATGTTCTCAGGATTCCAGTATTCTAAATGTATATAAAATGAAAGCATAGAAATGGAACATATACTTGTTAACAACGGCAGATAAACCCAGAAATGAACCAGGATAGAACTTTATTCAATCAGAACAGTAAACTGGTCATTTACAAACCGACAAGTCTGCTTATCCACATTCAGCCATTTCTAGCCTGTAAGGACCAGCGACTTTCGGAGATGGTTTGCGAAAGCGCACAGACACGGAAGTCAAGGACATAGGCTTTTAAGTCGGGGTTATCGCAGCCAATAATGAGTGAATTACACGGAAAGCACTGATGTATACAAGGATGTGTTCCTAAAGAAATCATTTAGATTTTTGGTGTCAAATATCATCAAATTATAACAGCTTTCAGTTACAATTCAAACAGGACCAAACATCCCAAACACAAAGATAAACTGCCAGCGAAGCAATATAAATTTATAATTGACAGTTTGCTGTTCAGAAGTGCTCTTGCTGACGCGACGAGGGGTTCAGCCGTTGGGTCCTCTGGCCCCCAGTTTGTATGGAAACAACAATTTAGTAGCACATGGTAGTTCGGCAACATAGTTTAAGCATCGATTTTATATTGCTTCGTGTCGTTCACAGTGGATACTCTTTTTTTTTTTGCTAGATCCTAAGTAATGAGAGTACCTTGAAAAGTGATAAACGATCGTCTTCTTCTCGTCAATTTCATATTCGTGATACCAATTGTCCGTTACTGAGCTGAGCCCTATACTTTGCAAATATTTCTCATTTGCACATCTTGGCGTCGGCACACAAGGTGATCACAATAAATAAAGGTAGCTAGATGACTCCGTTTTCAAAATAAAGTACAGCTGTTGTTTTGATTGGCCAGAAAATCAAAATGGTCACCAGTACTGGGCCTGATATGTTGGTCAGTTAGTGATAGCAGTATTGAAGTCTTGCACGAATCCGATTATGATATAGCTTCTCATAAGTTTTATCTTTTTACTTACATCATTAGATAGAACTACTAGAACAGTTCAAGTTAATTCACACAAGTCTGGTAATGATATAGGGTGCATAAGTGGATTACTTAGAGTTGTACATAAGATAAGTAAGGTTAAGGCCGAATTATCATGCAAAAAGAATAGAAATAACGTTCCTTATTTCAGTTATTTATGTTCTGTGGGGTGAGTCGTTTTCTTTGGGTTGGAGTTGATGCACTGCATGTTTGAGGCGACATCAACCTGTCTCCGCGGAGAGACATGCCTCTATCACAGATGGGTCTCGGGTGAGTACGGCCTCGGATAAGTACGGCTATATCCGGAGAAAACAGGGCAATGTATTAATACCGCATCACGACGTTGCTGTTAAACAACGGAAAAGAGCTTGCTGGACATCTTTGCCAAATCAATTGACGCTAGTGTTACCAGCTGATTAAACGTATTCCCATTTGGCTAACTAACTCTTCGTCCCACGTTACAAGGGGATAGATTCACCGGGCTCATCTGAAAAGTAGTGAAGTAGGCGGTGTGTCGATCCAGGTAAAATGCCACTCGCTTTTCGATGGGAGAGAATTGTCGGGGTCTGCTCGGTGTAGATATGGTAGACCACATGGAGAGGGGGTGCTCAGGATTCCGTGCCTGGTCCTTCTGTTCTACAACGATGTGTTGAACTGCGGGCGTAATAGCAATGACCGCACATCCGGAACACGACGCGGGTCAATCAAGAGAATAGAGGGCTAAAAGGAGAACATAAACTATGTTACGATGTGACGACATACTTACATCAATTAATTTTATAGTGACAAAGAAAATAAGCGGTTTTAGTTGAAGAGAGAAATATTGATTTGAGTAAAGCATTTGAAAAGATTACATATTAATTAAACATTTTGAAATAACGACTGGATTTGATAAGATTTTTTCTGTTGCAAATGGAATTAAAACGGTGCAACAGACGCTGAATTGTAAATCAGACCAACGTAACTATGTTGAGAAGCTTAAGCGTTTTTCATTTCATCACCCAGTCTATCATTGCAATGATTAAATACCATAGAGAAGTAGAAATATGTTAAATAAAAATTCATGTTTTTCGTATTATTAATTAGAATGATTAAACATTTTTGGATTTTATCAAATTCACCTTTATCATTATTAAAGCAAAAGTACTCTACCTCAGTATTAGGCACAAGAAGTAAATTAACATCTTACCATATTACATATCACCTGTGTTTGCTAAAATAGAAAAATAACAATAAATCTCGATAAATCCTACCCTTTTTATTCTTCAGTTTGAATCAACCGTCCACAGATGGACCATTTTTGCAAGAATCTTAAACACCAGTTTAGAATGGCAATGCAATGTCAGAATCATCGGCTTTTTATTACATACTTTCCCTTTTAGCTGTCATAAAGATAAATTGATTTTGAATAATTAAACCTCAGTAATAAAGTATTTTCAAAACAAGACTTCTTCCTCCGATGTTATTGCAGTGAAACTGCATTAAATAGTCCCTCATTTTATCTGATTTTAAGCATTCAATCTGTTATAAGTTATTTATATCAAGCCTGCACGAACTCTCAAATATTTTCGTTTACTATCTAGTATATGGGGATTTGCAGTACAGAAGGCCCTCTTTTTTGTTCACAATCTGCTATCCTTTACTTTTGATTTTCTAAATGCCGCGATCTTTTCGCTTCGTAATGGCGACAGTTGTTAGCTTTGAAGTGTTTCCTATATGTGCGATTTTTTCACTTTACTTTTACGCTCGTCAAATACCAACCCCGAAGTTGCAGACTGAGTAAACTCTCAAAATGATACTAAATTGTTAACTCGTAAAAAATGAAGATAAGTCCCTTAATTCGTCAATTATTACATTTCTTCAATGATGTTATTTTTAATGGGGAGGCTGTGCTGTGACTAAAGGAAATGGTAAGCTGAACATCGAGATAAAAATGTGACAATACGAATGCTGCTATCGTTAACCTATAATTTCGTAGACGAAATCTTGCAAACAGATATACCTTATAGGTCAGGACAATTAGTCATATTTGATCTATATGTATATATACCTTACAGGTCAGAACAGCAATTCATATTTTTATCTATCTGTTTATCATAAAATGTAAGCGTGCTTTTCTGTCTCCAGTGCGTTTTATATTTGGCTTTACGCTCCTTTACTGTTAGCAAACTATCATAAAATGTAAATATGCTCTTCTGTCTCCAATGCATTTTTTAGCACTTGACAAGCCTTTGGTTTGCAAGGGCTATATGAATTTATGCGAGCAGCCGTTGGTAACTTTTTTTCTTGACAGTGATCGGATTTCTTGTGTCAACTCCTTCACTGACCCTAGGGCCACGAAACTTTGGACTTGGGTAGAACTTGATATGAACGTGTGCATGACACTTTATATTTTCGCCTTTGATTTCGTTTTCTTGTTTAAAACACCGTGAAAAAAGAGTGTAATTTTGCAAGTAAATGCGGTACATTTAACGCACAGTACAAAACACCCAGTTGCTCAGCTTTGTGCGAGCTCTTACCGCGTAAATAGATAACACGGCGTATGCATGATCAGTCAATAAAACCTTAAGTCAACAAAAACCAAACACTACTCGGCTTATAAGACGTATTCAAGATGCGTTGTTTGCAATATATTATTCAAGAAATAACCCATTGAAGGAAGTGTTTTTGCATTTTATTTTTTGTCAAGTGCTTAACATTTTGCTAGCAAAATGAGGTTCTAGTTATACTTGGTTCTTTGCTCCTTTACCGTTAGCAAACTATGGTAAAATGTAAATGTGCTTTTCTCTAAGACACTCTGGTAAAATTTGGTCTACAGTAGAAAACTACCTGAAATATAGCTTGTCAACAAAAGAATATCTTCTAAGTCTAAATTGCTTGATTACTTTTCTCTGAATTTTTAAAAGAAAATTGCAATGTTTGATAGGGTATATTTGTGATTGTCTTAACTTGAAATCAAAGAACTGTAAAACACGTTGTCAATATGGATGAGTTAAGCTTTCATAGCTTACCATTTTTCTGAAATGACTTTTAAAAATAAATTATTTCTCAAAGTCGCCTGGTAAAAAACTTGAGTGATCTGGTGAATTTTATTCCTCCTTCACGCTTTAATATTTTTTTGGAATACTTAAATTTGAAGATAGGTATTTCTTTGCGGAACTATGAATTACAGGTCATTTGTATGACACACAGGCTCAAATTGCTAATTGTAACCCTATAACATGGAATCTCATAAAACTCCACAAATAGATGTTTCATGCGTCAAACACCTCTAAGCATGTACCTCGGAAGTTATTGGCATGGAATGGAGCGTAGTGGGCTAGACATTATCAAATAATCTAATATTCTGCATGTGCATCTAGACCATCATGTGCTCTCCAGAAGGCAGCAACGCACGAAATGGTTTTGTACTCATAAAGTAGTACGGGGAAAACGACAAAAGCTTGAGAAATAATACACAGAAGTGGTTTGTTGTCTTCTTAACCATCCATCAATTATACCAATTAACTATTGCAAAATTAAACAGCACACCATTTAAAATTTATTAACTGATTTAATGAAAACCCATTAGTTCTTTTGCTTATTTTTCAAATCCACTGTCTAACATATATCATAAAGCTCTACTTTGTTTAACAAAGATGTTACACTGTTTTCAGTTATAGAGGTAAACGAAGAATGTCACTACCATTAAAACTGATTGTGTCTTTTCTAAATATCGAGTTTCTTTTATCAGTACACTAGTAGTTGTGAACAAATAGTTTTCTCTTTACTAATAATACAACACTTAACATTATACATGACGGTTTTAGAGATCACAAATTTGCAAAACAAACACACAAAATATTGATTTTCAGACCCTCTGTCACATCCTAAAATATTTTTATTTCTATTTGTACCTTTAATATTAAATACTTTAAACATAAAATGCTTAAAACTATAAATACTTTAAACTAAAAAATTGTATTTTTGTAGAACGACGATGAAGACATAAGTTGCATTGATAGTGACCTCTTGCTCAGCGCAAAGCTTACCAAGACAGAGCTTACAAAGGCGTGAAAAACAACCTTTGAAATCCCAGTTTCCGTTGACAACTTTCCATTTAAATAAGACAAAGACATGTATACAATGACTGAAATCACCTGTGATTTGCCTAAAACACTATCATCGTCTGAAACTTTTGAATTTGACAGATATAAGTTTGTTACATAAAAATATTAAAAATATTCCAACCCAACCGCTTACTGAGCATGCAATTTACCACTGTACTGCTGAATATGATTTTTCTCTTAAATTCATTTTCGGATATAGTGGATGCTCGCTGTTGCTTATGCCTGTTAAAATACCGTACAATAAAACCTATTTAAAATATGGAAGTTTTGCATTCTGCATGGTAGAAAAATTTTATTGATTGTTCCACATTTTAAATATTTAATTACTATATAGAAATGTATTGCTTTGTGTATTTGTAAATGAATGATTTGGCTTGAAACATAATGAATTCTACTATAAATTGTGGTCTTTTCCCATATCTTTTAAGTGCGCTTAAAATGTTATTGTAATATTTAATGTTTTCATTCTGATAAATAAAGCAACTAGCTATAATTATTGCTGTTACTTTGTCATCGCCAATACATTGGTTGTAATGGTAATAATAATTAACAAATAGCACTGCGAATGACAAAATGTTTCGAGATAGTATCAAATGAAAATAATTACATGCACCGAGTCACAACGCATTTCAGTATAAAGAAAGGACAAGTGATTTTACTTCTATAACAGGGTAGAAGGCACTTAGTGGTGTAGAAGATCTGTGAACAAGTTCATTGAACTTTCGCATGTGCCTGAATTCAGTACAAAGAATAACGACACTATGATCTCTGACTGTAATGGACCATTCCAAAAATTAAAATATGATTACAATCTATAATGAAAAAGAGCAAAAAGGGCTTGATTAATGATCAGTTGTTATGTTGTAATAAATATTAATAAAAGAATAGAATATGTAAAGAAAATTTTAGATACTCTTAATCTGTGACAATCAAGACGAGATAAAAAAAATTATATGCACTAGCTAAATTAAAATATTCTGAAATTAAACGTTTAAATAGGCATATGGATACCGGTTTACAGTTGTCTAGAAAAGTAAGTAAATAGCATGATTGGCAACTGATTAAGTACACATTGCTTTGTTTTAAACATTTTTATGAATCATCGTCACTGTTATTTTTGACTATGTTCTGATTATGGTATTACAGCAACGCAAAAATATAAATATGTAATATAAAATACAATAGGTAATTTTATTGATCATGTTTTATATCAATATCTGCGAAGTTTGATCTTAAAATTATACAAAATATTGCTGTCCTTTTCAAAATTGTCAAAATCTTACTATCCAGTTTTTGATCATATTTCTGTAATTTTTGCAGAAATATGTCCAAAGAAGTGCACAATCCAGATATAAAGGCTGTTTATTAATTTGAGAAAAAATTAAATTGTGAAGAGAACAAATAAGTTTGATTTAATTTTCTTTTCAAAACATCACAAGTAAATATAGCATAGATGTAGCACAAGGTCAAATGTGCTGTGTATGCTTTCTCACACATGTATGCCACATGCTTGTCCATCCCAAGTATACATATGTGCATCCTACCATATCATATCCTGTTATCCCAAATGCCATTCAACCTTTGAAATATGGAAAGTTGCTTGAACATAATTCTTTTCTATGGGACCATAAATTACACTCTCCATTCAGATAAAACTTATGTAACAGTTTCCGAAAATGTTATATATTGTCATTTTGTAAAAAAAATATTGTGCCATCTACATAACACTATCATGCGTATTTAACCATATACCTATTGGCCATGGACTGCAGTGACAACTACATCAAAACCATGTGAGAAAAAAGTATTCATTCAATATCTGAAAACTGATACATAATTCAGTTAAAGGGTAAAATGTTATCTGATACAACGATATACTGGCATCAAAAGCAAAACGTTGTTTTAGGGCAGAAAACAAATGCAAAAAATAATAGAACGCATTCTGTTATTTATTTGGATATGTCAAGCTTATAAAAGAATTCATCTCAACACAAAATCACAGGACTCCCTTTTCACACAGCTCTCTTCACACACATTTATCTGTCCTGTGATGTTCTACGGGGCTTTAATTCTACATATTTTCTTCACGGAATTATTCATTTCGCTAATGACGATCTAACGTCAGTGAGCTTGGCATATGAGTGATTAAACTTCTTATTCATGTTGTTCTATAAAACTTGAACTTTCGAAACATAAAATTGAAGCAAGATTTATAACCATAGCACCAGATTTTATTACGCTACAAAATTAGACATTATATTATTTGGCAAAACACATAAAAAATTTATTATCGTCTAATTTTTTGTACATTCAGCCAAGTTTGGCCACAATTAGCAATAAATATATAAACAAGAATGAATGAACTATAGTATGCTTTGAGGATCTAACTACAACTCGTTATTGTTTTTGTTTGTATTTTAATAGTGTTTTTAATCATAGAAACAATAAATGACCTAAGACAGACTATGTTGTTAATGTTAAAAATTATATTTTAATTGATAGATAAAATGAGCTTAACATTACCGCAATGTAATTTTGTTCAAACATGCAAATAAATTTATCTCTTTAATGTTATGTAAGCTTACGCTGCAGAAACTAGTCGATTATGTTTCCACAGCCGAAATTAAATTCTTTTAAACTATGTCTGTGTAAATTATCATCTCATTTTTTGTCTTTATTGCCCATGTAATTTCTAACCTATTAATTTAATTGTTATCTGTATTGTTTTGTATGAATTTCAGAAAAAAAATTGAAAACTAAAGCTGTGCTGTTGCTCAGAGATAGAGGAAGGAAATTAGTGAAGGTAGATATTAGCTAAACAGGGGCATATTAGTAGTAAGTATTAGAATGCCCAGTGTCAGGAAAACACTTATTTACGTGCAAGTCTGAAGTTTTTATGTTTAATCCAGGTTTGCAACCTCTGTCGATGCCGTAGTCATGACATCAGAACTTTTCGCTTGGCACTTACCAATGTAATGAACACATTTGTGTTGAGTTAATAGTAGTTATATAATGAGAGAGCCACTGCATGGATACCAAAAAGTGGATGAGAGAGCCACTGCATGGATACCAAAAAGTGGATGAGAGAGCCACTGCATGGATACCAAAAAGTGGATGAGAGAGCCACTGCATAGCAACGGAAAAGTGGATGAGAGAGCCACTGCACTTTTGGAAAAGGGAGCGAAAGTGGATGACGAAAGTGGATGACGAAAGAAAACGTGATTTGATGCAGTTGGAAGGATTGCGAGTGAAAGAAAGATGTTTCCGGTGAAACGTTGTATGGGGATGCTGAGAGGGTGACTGTTTTTTTTTTTTTTTTGCCACCGCCGCTTTGCCTTGAAAGAAAGGCGGGGAGACGGTTTTTTTATTTTTTTATTTTTTAAAGCATATCCCACACATTCGCTGCTGCTGCCATCAACTGTTCTGATGTTCTCCCCTCCCCTTTTATACGCGGACGGACTTTAGTTACTGTAGTTAAACTACAGCGTGGCAGCGAGAGAAGAGAAAAGAGCTCTTTGAAGTTTAAAAATCATTTTATTTACAACTATTTCATATTCATATATACATTGGAAATATGCTATTAAAAACATTAAAACACTAAAGTTAAAAGTTAAACGTTAAAAAAAAACACTAAAAGTTAAAAGTTAAACGTTAAAAAATCATATTCATATATACATTTGAAATATGCTATTAAAACACTAAAACACTAAAACACTAAAGTTAAAAGTTAAACGTTAAAAAAACACTAAAACACTAAAAGAAGTTCTAATGATTTTCAGTCACCATTTTTTCCCACACTCCGCATGGTTTTAGTTGTGTTTTACTTGTACTTGATAATATCGCGAGTCTCCCGGCCGCATTGTGCCATCTGTTGAGAGTCAAACAAATCATTTTATTTACAACTATTTCATATTCATATATTCATATATTCATATGCTTTCATATATACATTCGAAATATGCTATTAAAACACTAAAGTTAAAAGTTAAACGTTAAAAAAAAACACTAAAAACACTAAAAGTTAAACGTTAAAAAATCATATATTCATATGCTTTCATATATACATTCGAAATATGCTATTAAAACACTAAAATACCTGTTGAGATCCAAACAGGAAGATGTCTGAGTTGATACCACAGGTGAGGCACTGCATGGTATAGTTTCCTGCAATGGCTTCTAGAAAAGCCGCCATCAGGGAGCAATGGAGGCAAGCTGTATGTCCACACTCCAGAGCTATGCTCTTGTCATAGAGCATAAGCACATTACATCCGGGGCAGGTCGCAAAATCACGTCTCAGAAAGTAGTCTGCCCATTCCGGGTATTCTTCTTCCTCGATGGTAGTTGGTATTTGTTCTCCCAGCATATACATCCTCATGTATGCGTGGTTGAATTTACCATCCTCAATGTTTTCGATTCGCTTTCCCATTGTGATGCTACGGTCAAAAGTAACCGGTATGCTAACGACTTCAATGTTCTTCGGGTCAGGCAGCATCTGTGCAAAGTGTTTCCTGTATGATGTTTCTCGCAGGCGCCGTGGTTCAAATTCGCACTTATCAACTGATTGGATATTCTTCTCACAATTCAAATGAAAATAGAGCTCCATGATAGTAGTTATATGATGATGATGGTAAAAGTTGGAGAGGCGCGGAGGGCATTATATACTCTGCAGCCGATCGACGTCAGACCACCCCCCCCCCTCAGCGCACAGCGATCAGCGTGTCGACGACGACCCCCCCCCTCAGCGCACAGCGATCAGCGTGTCGACGACGACCCCCCCTCTCAGCGCACAGCGATCAGCGTGTCGACGACGACCCCCCCCCCCTACCACGAAAGAAGAGGCAAAAATCATTTCCCAAACAAAAAGAAACTTATGTGAGGGGGGTTTTAAAAGCATTTTTCACACATTTATCTTGACGAAATGAATGGTTATGTAAATGCCATCATTTATGCAGTTGTTAGCGTGATTAAAAGCCATTAACGATGGCTTTAGCGGTGACTTTAGCGGTGGCTTTAGCGGTGACTTCCGCGCTGAAGTGTAGAAAAAAAAAAAACGACCACCCACCCCCCTCCCCCCTCCCCTCCCCTATCACTAAAGAAGAGTTAACCCCCCCTCCCCCCTCCCTCCCCCCAAAACTCATATATAAGGGTCTGATGTCGAGTTGTAGTCAAAAAATCATGGAAGCGCTGCTGAATACACCTCCTCTTTTTCCAGCTATCAACATGGACGATTTGTTTGGGTATACTTTTGATGTCATGCCAGTATTACCAGTGGAAGAGATAGATGCATTCCTGGAGCACATGACAGAGGCTGAAAAAGACTTGGAGGAACTGTTAGACATTCCATTAGACGGCACAGTACAGCCAATGCTAGATGATAAGGAAGCGTTAGGTGCCACTACTACTGCTCCGTTAGATATACTTCCAGTGCAGCAAGGGATACAGCAAGGAATGGAGCAAGACATGCCAGATCCTGAGGGCCCCGACTACCCAATCTGGGTTGCACATGCACTTGTCAATGGTCGAAACACACACCGCAGCACAAAGTTAGAAGCTCATTTGAAGCAACTTAAGGAAGAAGTGAGCGACGACGACGACGACGACGACGACGACGACGAGTCCAGCGCTAGCGAGCCCGAGGAGGGAGAAGTGTTAAGTGATGATGAAGAAGGCAAGCATTTTAAATTTGAATCGAGTAAGACCATCCTTGTGACTGAGAAAGATGTGTCGCTGTTGAAAAGAAACTTTCAAGCCGTGCTTCCTCTGATTGATAGCAACATTTTATGGCGTTTATGTGAAGAAGGCTTTTTCAACAAGCATACGTACGCGTACCTAATGGAAGAAATGAGCCCTGTCATGATGCTCATGTTCATGCTAGAAGGAACCCACAAGGATGTTCCGGCGTCAGAGCCAAAGATCACCGAAGCCATGACTCGGCGTTTCATTCAACTGTTTAGACTCTTTCATGAGGAGCAGTTTAAGGCGTTGTGTTTGCCAGAGCCGAAGTGTGTGAATGAGGGTCGCGATTCCAAATGTGCAAAGGTCATGCTGCATGGTTTCAAATACCTTGAAGAACGCATTCAGGTGTATGATATGATGGCCTACCTCTATGAAAAAGGACATTTCAACATGCTAATGCTGTTTCAATGGATACTAGGGCATCGGACCTCAGGAGACTTTTTAGTGATTGTCATGAGACAATCTTTAACATGTGGTTTACCAACAGCCTTTCTGGATGGTGTCAATGAGATGACTCCGCGATTTTACAAGCATCTCATGAAAACTTACATGTAAAAGGTATAAAAGGGGGGGCGGCAGCGGCAGCAGCGGCAGCAGCGGATCACAAAGTCTACAATCCTTCACCGTAATGTCATTTCACAGATGTGCAGAGACCATGGATGATGTCTTCAAAGTGAATTATGCTGACTGGATGTTTTCAAAGCTTCCTGCTTTTGAATCGGAATGGACGGAGCAAGTGAAGAATTTGCATCAGCATTGGGAAGCTGTTGGAAAGACCATTCCAAGTGATTGTTTCATCCACTCGTTTCTACGTGAATGTGAAGATTTACATATACTATCAGCTTATGACATTGATTCAGCATTTATCCATGCGAATACAATTTGGGCAGAGGAGCTCATGTTAAGTGTAGCTGCAAGAATCATTTTTTTTCATGATGATAATGTTTCATTGATGACGAATGTATCCGACCTTGTTCGATTCAACCATGGACGAGTGGAAGTGAATTCAAAGCTTTGCAAGCAGTTTGAAAAGCTTGACTCAGCGGATGGTTGGGTATAAAAGGGGGGGGTGTGGACTTCATCAGTACAGTAGTGCAGCAGTCATGGAGAACAAGACAAGCAGCAGCAGCAGCAGCAGCAGCAGTTTTAAAATTAGTGCTAACTTAACCATTACTGTGGAGCATGGACAATATGGACCATTTCTACGCATCAAACGTGGAGAGAGATGGTGTGCTTATTCCCCATCTTTGTGGAAGATTGTGTGTCAGAACGTGAAAAAATGCCGCGACATTGGCTTTAAACTGTACTTAACGGAAACAAAGTGGCTTGAAGTCATTTCATACTTGGACATGCGCTATGTGAGCTTCGTGCGTACATCACGGTTTGAAGGGAAAGAATACACACATCACATCAACATGAATGATGGTGAATGGGAGGCACTGCTTCAGGAGATGGATCACATTGACTCCGCCTTATCGGGTGAACCGTGTACGGAATGCCATGGCAAGAAAACGATCATCAAGTTGCAAAAGGATGATCGGATGAAGGTGTCAAAGTTATCCAAGAAAAGACTGGCTGAAGTTCGGTTGGAGAATATGAATGTACAAAATCAACTTGGACTTGCCTGTGACTATTGCGGTGCTTGCGGATATATGGAGGATTATTATTGCCACTGCCACAAGTACAATTGTCAGATGTGTGAACCAAGCAACTTCTGCGGCAAGTGTGGAGTACTTAAGGTGTGTGAAGCACAGTAGAAGCCCTCACACGCACACGCACAGCAAACAAGATGGATGCATGTTTTAGAAAAGCTTATGTTGACTTGATGATTGCTAAACTGGCTTGCTGCGGCACTCCAGACTATCAGCTTTATCACTTGGACGCTTATTGGGATGTTGTACATCACAGTCTTGATGTGATTGAACTACATTCACGATTTCTTGGAGAATGTGACAGAATTGGAGTAGAAGAAGATCCTGACTTTGACTTTGATGCTGCCCTCTATTCTGCTCGCACTGACGTGGAAGCATATTTCACCGTGGTGGACTATTTGAGAGATTGCTGTGGACTACAAGAAGAAGAGGAAACTGAGCAGCCTTGTCAGCTTTGTCAGGTAAGCCAAACCCTTTTAACAACCAACAACACTAACAGCAACAGCTAACAATGTTTTTCTTTCTAGCAAATTTAATTGTATGTGAGTGGTTTCAACGTGAACAAAGAAAGAAAATGATAGAAGAGGTAGCAGATATATTCAAACATATTGTATTGCAGGAAGAAGGCATGTTAGAATAAACCAAAGTCGCCATGGAGAATCGTGTACTATTTAGCGGTCACAAGGATGTTCTTTCCAACATGTTTCCAGCACGCCTTGAAAAGTATGGACATACATTCAACTCGAGTGAAGCGTTGTATCAATATGAGAAAGCCGTGTTTCATCACCGTCCGGATATTGCTTCAGCTATTGTGTTATCCAGAAATGGCTATGAAGCAAAACGTATCGCCCAAGTGATAAAGCCATGTCCTTTATGGCATACAGTGAAGAGAAGCAAAATGCAAGAGGTGTTACAAGTCAAATGGAATCAGTGTGCATCGTTTCGCAACAAGTTAAAAGACTGCAAAGACAAGACTTTAGTGGAAGCCACCTATGATCCTTGGTGGGGAGCTGGTGTGAAACATGTGTCATCTCGTGGATATTCTGGTCAGAATATCATGGGAAAGTTGTTAGAACAGTTGTGTGTGACGGGGGGTATAAAAGAGACTGTGCCTCCAACATCATCTTACTTGCCGTCGTCGTCGTCGCCGCCGCCGCCGCCCAGCCGCTCGCCCAGTCCGCTCACCAGTCCTGGTGTGGAGACGTGTTTTTGTGTGAACCTATGAACTTGACAGCGTAAAGAGTGAAGCTCTCAAGAGTATACAGACATGGCAGATATGACACTGAGACAATATATTGTGCAAAAAGCTTATTGTGAAGAAATGTTATCCGCTGTAAAAAAGTTTGCATGGTTAGTATGTCCTGCTTGCCAACATGAAGAGTGTTCAGAACATACTTGTTATTTTGCATGTGTCTATACATATTGGAATGAAGCTAAATATTATATTCATTTAGATAAAGTGTTAGAGAATGCAAATCAGCGTTGTGAGAAATATGGTGTAGATCCAATTACACTCGATGAACTCAGTCATTGGCTAGTATTCATTGAAGACCAATGGTCTCCAGTGATTCACACCATTGTATCTATACTTGATTTGTAAAAACTTGTGAGTTAAGCGATGTTGGTTGAGTTAAATAATAAAGCTGTTTTTGTTGAGAAGGTGGATTTTTTTTTTGGTGTTTGGCCTCATGTCGTGATAAAACCGTGTTTACCCCACGAGACGACCTCGTTAAAAAACTTCACATATCTACTGCCTCTCCACCCCCCCCCCCCCCTTCCTCCTTTTTGATTACATCTAAGTGCTGAGTCAGTTTTTTTTTTGGGGGGGGATAAAGCTTTATTAACTCTTAAGAGAACTCTTAAGAGAACTCTTAAAGGAACTCTTAAGAGAACTCTTAAGAGAACTCTTAAGAGAACTCTTAAGAGAACTCTTAGGAGAACTCTTAAGAGAACTCTTAAGAGTTAAGAGAACTCTTAACTCTTAAGAGAACTCTTAAGAGAACTCTTAACTCTTAAGAGTTAAGAGAACTCTTAAGAGAACTCTTAAGAGAACTCTTAAGAGAACTCTTAAGAGAACTCTTAGGAGAACTCTTAAGAGAACTCTTAAGAGTTCTCCTAAGAGTTCTCTTAAGAGTTCTCTTAAGAGTTCTCTTAAGAGTTCTCTTAAGAGTTCTCTTAAGAGTTCTCTTAAGAGTTAAGAGTTCTCTTAAGAGTTCTCTTAAGAGTTAAGAGTTCTCTTAACTCTTAAGAGTTCTCTTAAGAGTTCTCTTAAGAGTTCTCTTAAGAGTTCTCTTAAGAGTTAATAAAGCTTTATCCCCCCCCCCCAAAAAAAAAACTGACTCAGCACTTAGATGTAATCAAAAAGGAGTCTTTCACTCGAGACGTCAAGTGCTGCTGCTGCGCTGCTCGTGTTGTTGCTTTTCATTCGGTGTGACCATGTCGACGTGGAAAGACTACTTGACGAATATATACTTCAAACCTGGACAGCCCGGGGCATTTGCTGGTCCTTACAAACTGTATCACATCTTAAGAAAGCATGATCAACCAGTGACACAGTCGCAAGTGAAGAAATGGCTACAGGATCAAGACGCATTCAGTTTACTCCAACCTGTCAAATACAGGTTCAAAAGACAACGTGTGATTACACGGGGCATTGATGACATGTGGGATGTGGATTTGGCTGATATGGGAAACATAGCTCCCTATAATGATGGCACACGCTTTTTACTCATTGTCATTGATGTGTTTTCCAAATATGTGTGGGTGCAGCCACTACCTAATAAATCACATACCAGCGTCATACAAGCTTTTCAAAAGATTTTTCAAGACACGCGCCGAAGACCACGCACTCTAAGGTCTGATAAAGGAACGGAATTTAAAAACAGATGGGTCAAAGCATTTTTGAAGAAGGAGGGCATTCATGCTTATACCACAAAGAATGAAACCAAAGCCAACTTTGCTGAGAGAGTCATTCGTACTCTAAAGGGGATGATGTATCGGTATTTCCTACATAATCAAACTTACCGTTACGTAGACATCCTTCCAGACTTGGTGTACAATTACAACCATAGGCCTCATGGCTCCCTTCCGAATAAGTATGCTCCTGCCGAGATTCGTAAAGACAACGAATCGAAAGTGTGGAAGTATATGTATGTCGACAAACTCAAATTGAAACCGAAGAAGAAGAAGAAGAAGTATAAATTGAACATTGGCGATCATGTTCGCATTTCCCACATTAAATATGTGTTTCAACGGGATTATCACATCAAATGGACGCAAGAAGTCTTTATAGTCACACATCGGTGTAAGAAGCAAGGAATCCATTTGTATCGTGTGAAAGACTTTTTAGACGAAGATATTGATGGGCATTTCAATGAGGAGGAACTGCAGAAAGTGACCAAAGATATTGAATCTGTCTACAGAATTGAAAAAGTCTTGAAAACCCGTAAAAGGCGAGGAGGTGTGAAAGAATTACTTGTCAAGTTGCTAGGTTGGCCAAGCAAGTTTAACAGTTGGGTGAAAGAAACAGACATTCAAAGATGAAGCATCCCTTTACATGCTTGGTCTCTGGGCCTACAGGCAGTGGCAAAACGTCTCTGGTGAAGGAAATTTTGGAACAAAAGTTGATTCACCCCTCTCCGAAAAGCATTTTATGGCTCTATGCAGCAGATCAGCCTTTGTACAAGGGAATGAAGGGTGTGACATTTTACCAAGGCATCCCAGATGACATTGAAGAGCGCTTTAACCCGAAAAAACCAAACCTACTCATCATTGATGACTTAATGACCAGATGTCATAGCGATGAGCGTATGACACGTCTTTTTAGTGTGGGTAGCAGTCATCAAAATCTAAGTATCATCTTTATTGTGCATAATTTATTCCATCATGGGAAAGAGATGCGAAATATTAGTTTGAATACCCATTATATCATTCTGTTTAAAAATCCGAGAGACAGTCAGCAAGTCAGTACATTGGCGCGGCAAATGTATCCTGGAAGATCTCAATTTCTCATAGAAGCCTATCAAGATGCTACCAGCAAACCCCATGGTTATTTATTCATTGACTTGAAGCCGAAGACGAATGATCAACTGCGTATTCGTACAGGCATTTTACCAAAAGATACCCATTATATATATATTGATAAAGCCGTGTACGACCAAGAACCAAGTCATTTAACCATTCGCAGTCAAGATGTCTAAACGCATTCGAACGAACCAGCCTTTCCTTCATTTGCTTGCACGCAGTGGGCCTAGACGGCGTAAATCCTTGCTACAGCAAGCTACGAAGGAGGAATTAACGAGCTTGTTTGAAATTTGTTTGAATATATTGCGAGGACATTTACCCTTAAGCTCAAAACGGTATAAGGTATTCCAGCGTGAGCGTCATACCCTACGTACTCTGGCAGACAAGAAGATATCCCTTCGACGAAAAAAGAAGTTGGTGAATCAGAAAGGAGGATTCATTGGAGTGATTGCTAGATTTGCATTGCCCTTGTTAGCCAAGCTGCTGTTAAAATGAAGCATGCTATGAAAATGGTTCTCATTCCTGAACATGAATACAAATTGTTATTGGAAAAGAAGGGGAAACATGGTGGTGGCGACAACAAAGCAAAAGTCAAGACACTTTTACGTGGGAAACGAACGCGTGAAAAGGCCATGGAAATGTCTCAACTCCTTGGCCGCCATCTACGGCCCAACAAGTCAGTCCCAACAACAGCGGCAGCAAAAACCCTCACCACCACCACCACTAGAAAAGCTCGTGTTAAGTCATTTTCAACCGATCTATCATGGAAAAGTACAACAACTTTTAGCAGACCTGAAGAAACATGGTACGACATGGACAGAGAAGAATGAACTTGTGTTGAAAACGGGCGATGTCATTACAAATTCTAACATGGTTGATTTGATGAAAGAAGCATTGGTAGCGACAAGAAGAAAGGAACGCACCATACCACCCCATGGCTGGCATCCGTTTATCCAGGAAATTGTCGATGCTAATATTCCAAAAACAACGTTTAGTAAAAAGACCACTCGTGAAGACATTGCAACAGAAATGAACCAGCGTCAGCAAAGACAGTTTCCGATAGGATGGGAAAATTTTTAACATGGTTGAAAGAGCTATGGTGTTGTTGTTGTGGTGGCCAGGAAGAGAAACCGACTATTTCGACTATTTCGACTATTCCTGTGAAGATCCGATGCACAAGTGTGTGTTGTGAAGGAGAAGTCCATCAGCATGATGATGATGATGATGATGATGATGATGTAAAAGAGGATGAGACTTTGCATACTTGGTCGAATGGCGCGCGCTATCCTGAGGTACCTGATGAGGTACCTGATGAGGTATATAGGCAACGACGACGACGCACCCATACCATTTGAGAGGTTCCCTACCATGCTACCATGCTACCAGTCGACAAGCTTTTACATTACTTTGCCGAGCAATGCGAGTATGAACTATTATCCCAACAACAAGGCTTCGAATTATCAAATTCGTATGCCTCGAACCATCTACCTGAATGGAAGATATGAAGTGGCTTTAGCTGAAATTCAATATCCGCATACATGGACAACGATGAGACATGGCATGGACTATTCTATTCAGTATCGACAACACCTATTCGATGATCCTATTCTTAGCACTCTCGATATTCCTTATGGGTACTATAGAACCATACAAGAACTATGTCAGGCAGTCAATGGAGAAGCAACTAATGCTCTGAAACTTACAGAAGCTATTCGGCTAAAGTATGATAAAATTAGACGACGTGTGTTTCTATTTCTCGATTATGGCTATGAAGTGTCCTTCTCCACTGGATTAGCTGAGATTTTAGGATTTATCCCAGATCACTGGTATACTGAAACGTGTACAGCTGACCATAAAGCCGATGTGAAACAGGGGTTTTATACACTGTATGTGTATTGTAGTATTTGTGAACCACAAGTGGTTGGGGATTATTATGTGCCTTTGCTACGCTCTGTTGGGATACAAGGCCATGATGGCGACATTGTTATGAAAACGTACAGCGAACCGCACTATGTCCCTGTAAACACATCCAAATTTGACATGATAGAGATGAATATAAAGGATGACACAGGCCATACTGTTCCATTTCAAACTGGAAAGGTGATCTGTAAACTTCATTTTCGACCAAAAGCATTATAAAAGCCTACACACACGATCCGTCTGCATATCGCAACCATTTTCTTCGTCAAGTGGGTGGAGAATTACCAGGATTCAAAGGAGCGCGAATACAGTATGGAGATGGTATTGGTTCAATACTGGGATCATTGGCTCGTAGAGCTATTCCACTACTTAAGGCTGGGGCTAAGATCGTTGCGCCACATCTTAAGAAGGCTGCAAAGAATGTTGCGAAAGATGTTACGGGTCGAGTAGCACAGCGTGTGTTTGGTGGTGGTGATGTCCATAAAAAGAGAGTGCAACCGACGAAACGTGCCAGAAGACGAAAAACAGCTAGACGGATAACATCAAAAAAGCATAAAAGAGATATCTTTTGAAATCATGTCTCTCATTCACAATCATTCGTGTGAATGCAGTCTTTCTCCATTGGAATGGTTTCACGTACCGCCGACGCAAACTGCTGTAGAGAAAAGTAATAATGTCGACTATCAACCACTGACTACCATTAGAGAGGGGGCTCCCATAGAATTCTACATTCCTGCGAGTACAGAAGAATATCTGGATTTAAAGAACAGCAAACTTCATATTGTATGCCGCATTGTAAAGGCCGATGGAACAGCGTGTGGCCCAGATGATAAGGTCTCTTGCATCAATGATGTGTTTAATGGGTTATGGTCTAATATTGAATTGTTTCTGAATGATCGGTTGGTTTCGCATAGTAACAACACCCATGGCTATACCAGCATTATCTCTCATCTCATCCATGATTCGGAAGAAAGTCTCCATTCTGAGCGCTCTATGCGGCTCATGTACAAGGATACTGCTGGGTCGATGAATAGTCATGAGGTGAAAAGACCTAATCATGAACACTATGTATCCGGGTTTCATGTCAATGCCGACGGTGGTGATCTAGCTGAGCAAGGAAACAATGGGTTGCATCATCGTTATTTGCATACGCGTCTCAGCCGTGAGTTTATGCTCGCAGGTGGTTTGAGGATAGATTTGTTTGAGCAGGATCGCTATCTTCCGAATGGTATCAGTTTGAAGTTGCGTTTCCATAGACAGAAAGATGATTATGTATTGATGGCTGTAGATAATACCTATAAGGTAGAAGTGAAAGAGGCATTTTTAACCATTCGCAAAGTGAGGGTGAGTCCAGGGATTCAGCTAGGGCATACAGACGCATTGCTGAAAAGTCCTGTCAAGCTCATCATCACTAGAAAAGAATGTAAAGTCTTGGCCATTCCGGCAGGATTTCAGTCTTTTGTGAAAAACAACATCTTTTTGGGTCAATTGCCAAATCGCATTGTCATTGGGCTGGTTCATAATGAAGCCTTTGGTGGGTCAGTATTGAGGAATCCATATGATTTCAAACATTTTGATCTGAACAATATGCAACTGTACACGGATGGTGAACCAGTCCTATCCAAACCGCTCAAGCTTGACATTCCACAGAACAAGTACCTGGACGCTTTTGAAACGCTTTACAAATCGTTTGATCGATTGAATGGTGAGAAAAGTTCCATTATAAAAAGGGAAGATTGGCCTAGAGGGTATTCTTTATTTTCGTTTGACTTAACACCGGATTATGATGGAGCTGATCATTTTCCCCTGATCAAGCATGGGAATTTGCGGCTAGAAATGAACTTTGCTAGGGCTTTGCAACCTACCATCAATGTCATCGTCTATGCTGAATTCGACAACATTATTGAGATCAGTGCCAATCGTAGCATCCAATTCGACTACCAGTCATGAACACGAAGCAGATCGAAGCTATCCTGAGCCATGATGCCGCGACCAAAGACTTGTTTCAAGGTGTGTTTCCCATGGACCAGTTACCACCGTCTTTACAACGCGGTGCCTATGTCATCAACACCGACGATCATGATGAACCAGGAGAGCATTGGGTGGCAGTGTATTATGACAAAGACCCTGTGGAATACTTTGACTCTTATGGACTGTTACCTCTCGATGAGCGTTTAGAAACATTTTTAAGAAATGACTATATGTATAATTCCATCTCATTACAAACGCCGATATCATCGGCGTGTGGTTTTTATTGTGTATATTATATATGGCATAGAGCTCGAGGTCAGAGTATGTTTGAGATTGTGAATATATTAAAAAGAAAGGATGGGGATTTTATTGTAAAGGATTTTGTCTATAGACATTATAAACCATTGTTTTATTAATGGTGTAGTTAAGCTGTAGTTAAGTTGTTAAAGAATTGTTCAAATGTTGGGAAAAAAAAACTCTAAGTTTCAAACTGGTCTTGTTTATTGGTGTTTTCTCCCCCCTCTTATCTACCAACTACTTTTTTACAAGTTCTCTCTCAATACATTGATCAATGCATGCCATTCATTGCAATTTAAATTAATATAGGTATCATAGACATTACACCCACGTTTGTAAATGCTATGAAAGCTTACATAACACACATCACCAAACTTTATCACTTTAACAGTTTCATGTTCAGACAGTTTGAGTTCATATCCTTCTTCTATGTCCATCAGCCGCATCAGCCGCATCAGCCGCATAGGCTGTGTCACCTCAATGGATTTGGTACCCCGCTTGAGTTGTATTCCATCCTCTTTGAATTCAAGCAGAAGATTCTTCCCAATCCAATGCGTGTAACAGCGCGTTCCATTCCGCTGTGCTGAGGGTGATGATGTCGCAGTCTTCTGTAAGCTCGTCATATTGGCGAAATTGTACAAACACGTCTAGACCGTTCTCAGTCACACGCACATCTAATTCATTTGAAACTGCTAGGAAAAAGCCGGGTATTCTCAACTCGTCTAGGTGATCCTTCAACACGGATTGGTCCTCAAGCGATAGGACGAGATACTGTCCAAAATGCCGTAGCACAATGTCATCACATAAGTTTCTCAGATAGGAGAACCCATAGGTCATGGGTTCATAATCCATCAAATAGTCGTCTTCCATCGCGTCCATGTATTTATACTCGGATGATGTCAAACAGTGGATGCTGTATCGCTTCGAGGAATCGTAAGGCTGCGCGCCAGTTCTTGATATCAAAGAAGATCAACTGTGCATAGGGTGTATCTGGCACAACTCCCTTATAATCCTCTGGATAATCCTGTAAAAGATTTCTACAGAATGTCACACGTATGTTAGAATTATATTCAGCCACCGTCACTTCCAGTTTATTTTCAAGTCTGCGTTTAAACCCAGCTTCAAGCGGTATGGTTTTAAAGTCTTTCCACACTTCAGGTTTAAACCGATAAGCAGAAATTCTCTGAGAACCCATCATCACTTCATTCTTCTCATTGACAGTAAGGTAAACACCATTGTTTAACATGAGTGCATTCATGATTGTTACCTTGGTATGACTAGTCGTCTTGTCTGCGAAGCCTTTTATCCACTTCTTTCACCTGCTTCTTCAGCATTTTCCATTCAGGTATGGTCAGCAAGATACCCTTTTTCGTCGGACGGTTCCTTCCAGTCCCCTCATCTCTCAGGTATTTCCGAATGTTCACAACACCTTCATCGCTTTGTTTCATAATCTTGATATACTTTCCATTGCCTAGAGAAAGCATTCCATCCCACGACTGTGGTGGTGGTGGTGTCGTCTCCACTTTTAATTTCTTGATAGTGGTGGTGGTGGAATTTTTCACGTTCAAGTCTTTCACTGTATCTGCTAGAATATCCATATCCGTTGGTGCAGATCTCTTCATGTTCACCCTCAACTCACTCTGAAGTTTGGTGAAAGTCATCCCCCCTTTTATACTGTTGCTGCCGCTGCTGCCGCTGCTGCCTTGTAATGCCCATGCGCCAAAGTGGAATAGCCATCATTTAACACGTATCGCTTATCATCAAAGGGGGAGAGAGCTACTTTCCTCAACTTCTCCGAGAAAATCTGGTGGTTATGACTTCGAATGGTGTGTCCTGTCACCATCATTTGCGTTTGGTTGAACAAACTGTCTTTATATTGCTGATGTTTCATACGTCTTTGACACGCATGAGTAATCCCTTTGGCTGTACGTTTTTCTTTCCCACCATACATCATACTGTACATTTTCGGCCGAAGTCCAACAAACTCTTCAATGGGGATACCTGCCGTCTCATCTTTCATTTTCCCAAGCACTTTCTTGTTCACGGTGGAATGCAAGAAATGATCGGGGGGATAGTCACTTGTGTCGAACAAGTCAGCATCTTCCTGCATATCCTTGTAGATATCATCCGTTTCTATGTCATAACATAGACTGTCGGTGTCACTGAACAACAGCTTGGCGTCAGGATACTTGGTCATGATGTAGTTGTAATGAAAGTCAAACATGAGCACTTTGCTGAGGTCAAGAATGGTGAAGCCGACTTGAATGGGCTTATCCAGAAGCAAATCCACTTTGCGTAAATGTACCGCGGTCAAATCGTCATTGAAAATTCTAAATTGGTGGAATGAAGGTTTGGCTACAAGTTTCTTGAACCGCTTTTCCTGGTGAACGAGTTCCACTTTGATGCGCTTTCTCACATTTTCCATGGTTTTGCCAAATACAGAGTTGTTCATCAATTTGAAAAAGTCTTTCTCAAACGGGTTCTTAGCCAACTTTCTCTTTTCCGTGTTCAACGAGATGTATTTCGCCAACCATTTGCTCTGTGTAAACATGATAGCCCGATGCACCTTCGTGACTTTCAATCCCAGTGACACATATTGCTGTAAATTTCTATAATGAAGTACATAGTTCTTCTTGTCACACAAGTTGGGAATGAGCTTTTCACTGGGTTTATCTTTCATGTTCAACTCTTTCCGTAGCTTCTGACTATACCCTGATAATTCTCCCACCTTCACACATTTCCGTTCTGGAGCTACTGGGTAGTGATTATGACCATCATGGATTGAATATGGATATTCCAAATCCACCTCTAAAATGTATCCAATCTCATCCTCTTCATCCACTTCCATGAAGTTAATGGATTCTGGCTCGTTCACCCACATAAATCCACTTTCTGGCATACTTTGTGACATGGCCCAGCCGTACAAGTTGTTTGCGTCGAGGTACATCAGGTAATGGGTTGGTTGCATAGGGTCATACTCTGCTACGTAGGGGTTATTTGCTTTCGCATACTTGTGTGTGATGACAGATATTCCTCCACGTAGACCTTGTTCAACCATTTGATACATGTCAATGTCATTGATCAATTCCAACTTCACCTTTGTCGCTTTTAACATCGCATCCCACGACAGTCCTGGCGCTGTATAGTAGTGGGCAGGATCCAATTCATACGTGTTAAGACACACTTGACGAAAATTTTCAAACACGTCAGCCAACAGCAATACATCCGATTTCAGGTATAAGTCGTGGTATTCACCAAATGTAGTGCAGTGGAATGTCTCCCACACCTTCTGTGCATGCACATAATCCTCATCGCTAATGCCTTCTTCACTGAGCAGACTGTAAAACTTGTCCTTGGACGGCAGTTGTGTTTCAGCAAACTTGGATGGCTCATCCACGTAATCGTAGGGGTACACTCCCTTTCTCAACAGTAACTCTTGCTGGTCGCTATCGTGAATGTGAGAGGTCATGTTATAAAAGGTATCTTTCCCTTCTGCCGCCAGGTTGGATACCAACTTCTGTAGAGAAGTACCCATGAACTGATAACTGTCTGTAAATTTCAGATTGCTCATGGTGAATGCAATATATTTCTCAACGGTGTTGGGAATAACCGTAAGCGTTTCATCTTTGAATTTGCCAATTTCCTCCATGATCAAATGGCTGTCATAGCCTCGCAAATTGTGGAAAAAGACAGGGATGATAAACGAATCTCTAACACCCTGCTGATCCTTTCGAAATCGGAATTGCAAATTGCATTCACTATGTGCAGCACCGCGATATCTGCCATTGATATGGTCATGATCTCTCACACAATCTGCTCCTAGAGGCTCATGACAAATGTAGCAATCCACAGCAGTCCTGAAATCCTCTTTGTCTTCACAAGTCATGACCAACTTCTTTGGCTGCTGTAAACCCTGCACAATACGATCACGCTCATTCACCATATGGTCTAAAAAGACTTTCACAGCATTGTCTCCTCGATACACGACTGGGGCACGTGTGTCATACTGGCTCACAACCACATAGGCGAAGCTGTTTGGACGATGATGTTGGTACTTGTCTCCTTCTTCATGCTTTTGCGTGAAACATTCAAAGTCTGCATAAATCACAAAAGGTGCTCGCTGTTGTTTGGCTACATTCTTAAACTTGATAAACGGTTCCTTGGGGAATGATAAACGTTGCGCTCCATGCTTGCCACACACTTCGCGATGCTTGTCTAACAGATCTTGTCGTATAAACCCGTGAAGGCAGTTGAAACAATAAAATGCACCTCCATTATGCTTTGATCGATAAGCCATCAGTTTGCTGAAATTCTTGATGAGACAGTAATGTCTTGTCCTGCCATTGCTAATCAAAAGTAAGTTGATTTCTCTCGCGCTGTTGGCGCTGTTGGCGCTGTTGGCGCTGGTGTTTCGACTCAGTTGTATCGGAACAACAACATCCTGTTCATATCCAAACACGTTGATGGATACATCATTCTCCCTTTCAAACTTTGGAATGGCCGTAATCGGTGTGGGAAATGTCATGCCTTCCACCTTTAATTCGTTCTCAAATGGCTTGTATCGATGCACACGCTCTGGGTTTGCATCTGTTGAAGGGTGAAGGTGAGCCAGTACCGACCATAAGAAACACTTGTTGTCTTTATTCTTAATGTTTAACACACCTCCTGTATTCTTCACTTTCTTCGGCAGGTCCATATAACAGCTTGCTTCCAGAGGTGTTGATGTAGCTGTATGCACTTCAATATACAGGATGTTATCCAACACCCAGCCAGAACCTTGTCGCTCATGTTCATCAAACTTGGTAAACAATTCTTTATAGGCTTCTGGCAAGTCCTGCTCAATATCCCCTGGATTGTAGGCTATATATGTTCGACTGCTGATAAAAGCATTATCCACTTGTTCTACCATCACCCCTTCAGCATTCGCTGTCATTTTCTTGAAGCGTGCATGTACGGCAATGTACCATTTCATTCCATCATTTAACGTTTCTCGTAAATGTGCCTTAATCCGATTCTCTTGTTGCCGCATTTCAAGTAATAAATCCGATCCATCTTCAGGCTCAAACCGTCTTTCCTGCGCGTTTTCACCAAGACTCACTCTTCTCCCTCTCCCTACTTGCACTGTCTTTGGTTCTTTGCATACATGTGTGTCAAACGCATCCATAGATGGAAATATCTTAACACATCCATAGCAAAGGAATGGATCAGGTCTGATAATACTATCTTCCAGCGTCTTTTGTCTCTTCACTTCTATCTGCTGAACAAGCTCTTCCCGAGCACGTTTCAACCTTGCTTGTTTCGTAGCCATCCTTGTTGTCGCTGCTGCCGCTGCCGCTGCTGCCATCAACTGTTCTGATGTTCTCCCCTCCCTCCCCTTTTATACGCGGACGGACTACGAAAGTTACTGTAGTTAAACTACAGCGTGGCAGCGAGAGAAAAGAGCTCTTTGAAGTTTAAAAAATCATTTTATTTACAACTATTTCATATATTCATATATTCATATGCTTTCATATATACATTCAAAATATGCTATTAAAACACTAAAACACTAAAACACTTAAGTTAAAAGTTAAACGTTAAAAAACACTAAAACACTAAAAGTTAAAAGTTAAACGTTAAAAAAAAAAAAATACTAAAGTTAAACCACTAAAGTTAAATACTAATGATTTTCAGTCACCATTTTTTCCACGTCAAACTCTCCGCAGGGCTTTACCAGCACGTCGGCTCACCACAATCGCACTGGTAGCGATAAAACTGATTCATAGTGAATGGTCTTTTGGCACATTTAAACGGATGCATGTTGTAATATCTAAAGTTTTTCAACGCTGCTCCACACCACCAACAATCCAACAACGGTTGTGGTCCTGGCAATAATGCTGTAAAGTTATATGGCAGCAGTCCGCCGCAGGTCTTACAACAATAATGCCTTGGTGCATCATGCTTTACTGGACAATTATGCGACTGTCCATCAAACTCCAGCAAGCAGAAGCACTTGAAGCACTCAGTTGTTAGCGTGATCATGCCGCAGCCTTTCTTCCACACCCTGTAATTGTACCTCTTCTGCTCCTCCTCCACAGGTGTTACAGACGACGGAAAATGCAAAGTTTCCTCTAAGGCATACTTCATCTCTGCCTCCACCTTTGCTTTCTCTTCATTCAATGGTGTGCGAATTATCACTGCCTCATTTGGTTTGAATTGACTCAGATCATCTATGGCATCTGCTGACGAGTTCATCTTGTTTGTGTGTGTGTGTTAAATGGCATCTCCTCGACTCACTTATATAGTGAGTTTTGGGGGGAGGGAGGGGGGGGGGGTCGTCGTCGACACGCTGATCGCTGTGCGCTGAGGGGGGGGGGTCGTCGTCGACACGCTGATCGCTGTGCGCTGAGGGGAGGGGGGGGGGGTCGTCGTCGACACGCTGATCGCTGTGCGCTGAGGGGGGGGGGTCGTCGTCGACACGCTGATCGCTGTGCGCTGATCGCTGTGCGCTGAGGGGGGGGGGGGGTCGTCGTCGACACGCTGTGGGCTGAGCGCGCTGTGGGAGGGGGGGGGGGGGTCTGACGTCGCACTACACCATGAATTGCCTGACCTGTGGAATCAACTCTGACATTTTCCTGTTTGGCTCTCAACAGATGGTACAATGTGGCAGGGAGACTCGTGATATCATCAAGTACAAGTGAAATAAACACACGTAAAACAATGCAGAGTGTGGACTGAATGGTGACTGAAAATCATTAGTATTTAACTTTAGTGGTTTAACTTTAGTGTTTTTTTAACGTTTAACTTTTAACTTTTAGTGTTTTTTTTTAACGTTTAACTTTTAACTTTAGTGTTTTAGTGTTTTAGTGTTTTAATAGCATATTTCGAATGTATATATGAAAGCATATGAATATATGAATATATGAATATGAAATAGTTGTAAATAAAATGATTTTTTTTTTAAACTTCAAAGAGCTCTTTTCTCTCGCTGCCACGCTGTAGTTTAACTACAGTAACTTTCGTAGTCCGTCCGCGTATAAAAGGGGAGGGGAGAACATCAGAACAGTTGATGGTAGCAGCAGCGAATGTGTGGGATATGCTTTAAAAAAAACCGTCTCCCCGCCTTTCTTTCAAGGCGCGGCAACGTTTCACCGGAAACACCTTTCTTTCACTCGCAATCCTTCCAACTGCATCAAATGACGTTTTCTTTCGTCATCCACTTTCGCTCCCTTTTCGCAAAAAGTGCAGTGGCTCTCTCATCCACTTTTCCGTTGCTATGCAGTGGCTCTCTCATCCACTTTTACGTATCCATGCAGTGGCTCTCTCATCCACTTTTTGGTATCCATGCAGTGGCTCTCTCATCCACTTTTACGTATCCATGCAGTGGCTCTCTCATTATATAACTACTGTTAATGGCCCTCTGAAATCAACTACTGCCCATATAAAGAGTATGTTATCGATTTTTTCTAATGAGATCCATGTCTTTGTCCTTTGATCAATAAAAACTTTTGTTCTTGTAAAACCATTGCTTACTATCGCAAATCGTATATTAGCACCATTATCCAAATTTACCTACAACTCATGGAGGAGTATCATACCTCGAACTATCATGTTTCTCCACTGATTTCTATCTATCATTGATGCCGTTGTATCACTCGCTTTGAGTCCAGTGTTCCCCATCAGTTGCTGTGGGTTCGTGAGGGCTGTCCTTCCTCTGTGGCGCTTTCCGTGACTTGGAGGTCACAAGGCCAGACTGGGGTGTCACTAGCTATAGGCGATTTATATAATTTTAGAGTTTATTGATTGCTATAACTGTAAATGCCTTTATTTATAGTATGGTTTTTCCAGCTGTTCGGAGGAGCATTGTGTAACAGCCTGGCCTTATCTTGATTTACATCTAGGTTTACTTATCTACTTGATTGTAAAATAATCTCTTCACCAAGAAACTGTATGCAGACCATGTGTTCGTTCGGTGACATATGTCACAGTTTCTGTTACAGTTGCAGTTCTTTCGGAACTGAAAGTTAAAGATGCACGTGCTTCCGGTCTGAGTTTGTTTATACTTGAATTACTTACCACCTACGGGAAGTGATTGGCTAACCTTGACCTTAGAGCGGATGCCTGCAAAAACAAGGCTGTTACTTTTTCTTACGTTTGTAGTATTTATGCCCTTCTGGTCAAATATGAGGTGCATTATATCACTTCACTCCATTTTCTTCTCAGTTGGCCGTCAAACAAGTGATTTAATGAAAGTGACAATGTTAACTCGTATTATCGCTCATTTTCAAGAAGATTCCAATTGTTGTGTTCGTTTTGGAAGATTGAAGAAATAAACAAACGGAAATGTAAACAAGCTGCGCAGTGGTTTTGACAGCTTTTTGTTTACGAAAAATTTCAAGCAAAACAAACAGTAAATGAGTGGTTTTATCGCTCACTACGGCACGACCTAGGAAATTTTGATTATCACACTGATTTTACATATTTCAAGGAAATATAAAATTCTTTGATAAATATGGTTTTAACTCAACTTGTATTTCAATTGGACATAAATATCTATATCTCACATGCGTTTTGGCAAATAAGTTATAGAAATGCCTTTGTTTACATTTCCACCATTTTGTATCTGACTTTCTCCTTAGAAATTTCCTGAGACTAAATAGATAACGAGAAATTATCCAAAACAACAACTCTCATTCTTCCGAGAGCCTCTTGATTTGCCGAGACGATCCAAAACAATGTACCCTATATTGATCATACTATCCGCCATTTACTGTGATACAAAAGGTGAAGGTCACATCATGATTGAAATGATGAAGCTCAAAAGGCACATCATTTCGATCATAACAAACAAAACCGGAAACACTTGCAGTAGGGAAGAAACGGGGGTTCTAAAACAGGAAGTGACGTCATAGTGACGTCACGTGGTGTTTTCAAACCCCCACGGGGGTTCTAAAACAGTGACGTCATATTGACGTCATATTAAGGTCATATTGACGTCATATGGTTATCATATGGTTATCATATGGTTACCATATGGTTACCATATGGTTACCATATGGATGTCATAATGACGTCACGTGGTGTTTTAGAAGCCCCATGGGGTTTCTAAAACAGTGACGTCATTATGACGTGATCTAGACGTGTTATGGAGGTGATATGGAGGTGATATAGAGGTGATATGGAGGTGATATGAACGTCATATGAACGTCATATGAACTTCATATGAACGTCATATGAACGTCATATGAACGTCATAATGACATAATATGGAGAGTGGGCGGCCATTCAAACGGGCGGCCATTCAAACAACCATTCAAACGGGTGACCTTTTTTTTTTTTTTTTTTTTTTTTTTTTTTTTTTTTTTTTTAAGCATTTCCCACACTCTCATGCATACACATACATACTAACACCATGACACGATTAGCGCTTATTTCAGTATCAGTGGTGGGCTCTTAAAAGAGCCAGGAGATGTTAGTTTTTCTCCTGCTGCTGCCGGTCCCGGTTTAAAAGAATGTCACAATGTCCTGCACTGGCCTACTACAATGTGTGAGCTGTTGCCCGTTGAACAAAAAGTGGTCCACTCGCATGCCGCAGGTAAAGCACCTCACAGAGTAGCGGTCATTTAGCGCCAGCAGTTCAGTCCACTGCGCCGCGCAGACCAGACACATTTGATGGTTGCACTCAGACAGCACCCGGTCTGGGGAGATCATACACCCACATCCTGGGCAAATATCCAAGTCTTGCTGGAGGAAGAATGTCCCCCAGGCCGGGTACTCTTCTTCTTCCATCCGCGAAGGTATTGACTCCCCTAGCATCATCGTTCTAAAGAACGCTTCTTCATAGTGACCAGCCTCTATATCTCTGAGCCTCTTTCCAATCGTGACTTGACGGTTGTACAGGACGGGCACGCACAGGACGGATCCATGAACCGGGTCTGGCAGCAGCTGGAAGAAATAGACTCTTTCTGGCGGTGTGTGTGGCTGTGTGACAGGCAGGTGAAGTTCTCTAACTTCAGCAATGGTGCAAGCATCCTGTAACCCGAAGAAGCACTCCATGTTGACGGAAGCGAGTGTGAGCCCAAACTGAAATGAGCATGGCTTATATACCACCTGAAGTCTGGATCGGACCCCCCCCCCCCTAGTCGAGCAAAACTCGGGACCCCCCCCCCCCTAGTCGAGCAAAACTCGGGACCCCCCCCCCCCTAGTCGAGCAAAACTCAGGACCCCCCCCCTAACCGACCTAAACTCAGGACCCCCCCCCCCCCCCGCCATCAGCATATAATGCGAGGATGTTCGCTAGTAGTATATAAAGGTGGGTTACAGCTTCATTATCCAACACAAGCAGCAAGATGTCAACAAATCGTAAAATCACAGTGATGCGAAACGGCAAGGCAGTGACGCTAACGACAGAATGTTATAAGTGTTGGGTCTGGATAGAATATCCAGGTCAACCACACAACTGCCCGGTGCACCACAATGCACCACGACATTACTGCTGCAAAACTTGTGGTGGACTGCTCTGGTACAAGTTTACTGCAAGATTGTATGGACAAGAGGAATGCACGGACTGCTGGTGGTGTGGAGCGACACTAAAAAACTTTGGCTACTATAACCGTCATCCGTTCAAGTGCTCGCGACGACCGTTCTCCATGGAACAGTTTTACAGATACCAGTGCGACTGTGGCAATCCGACTTGCTGGTGAAGCGTCAAATTACTAACATCTTTCGGCCCTTTTAAGGGCCATCCTCTGTTATGAAATGAAAACGCAAATTCTGTCTATGTATGAATGTGTATAAAAGGGGATGTTTGAGATTACATTTCAGCATTTTAGTTTCAGCAGTTGACGTAACAACAACTAGCTAAGATGGAACGTGAAGAGCATGGGAAAGGAGCAAAGAGACAAAAAATGGAAGAAGATGACATTTGGCCATACGGTCCAGTTCAGTGTGCGGAATGTAATGTAGAATTTCCATCTATGGATACTTTTGAAGCACATACATGCAAAGCTGAGATGAAAACTTTAGTGAAACATGAAGGAAAAGGAGCAAAGAGAGAAAAGATGGAAGAAGATGACATTTGGCCATACGGTCCAGTTCAGTGTGCGGAATGTAATGTAGAATTTCCATCTATGGATACTTTTGAAGCACATACATGCAAAGCTGAGATGAAAACTTTAGTGAAACATGAAGGGAAAGGAGCAAAGAGACAAAAGATGGAAGAAGATGACATTTGGCCATACGGTCCAGTTCAGTGTGCGGAATGTAATGTGGAATTTCCATCTATGGATACTTTTGAAGCACATACATGTAAAGCTGAGATGAAAACTTTAGCGAAACATGAAGGGAAAGGAGCAAAGAGAGAAAAGATGGAAGAAGATGACATTTGGCCATACGGTCCAGTCCAGTGTGCGGAATGCAATGAAGAGTTTCCATCTATGGATACTTTTGAGGCACATGCATGTAAACCAGCTGAGATGGAAAATGTGTCTCAAGAACATGTTTCAAAGAAACAAAAGACAGGACAAGTAGGGAGAGGTAGAAGGGTTAGTCTTGGTGAAAACGCGCAGGAAAAACGGTTTGAATCTGAGGATGGATCAGATTTACTGCTTGAAATGCGACAGCAAGAGAACCGTATCAAGGCACATTTGTTGGAGACCTTAAACCATGGAATGAAATGGTACATTGTCGTGCATGCACGTTTCAAGAAACTAACAGCAAATGCTGAAGGTGTTATGGTAGAACAAGTGGATAATGCATTTATCAGCAGTCCAACATATACAGCATACAATCCAGCAGATATTGAGCAGGACCTACCAGAAGCCTATAAAGAATTATTTACCAAGTTTGACGAACATGAGCGACAAGGCTCTGGCTGGGTATTGGATAACATACTGTACATTGAAGTACATACAGCTACGTTGGTTCCTCTAGAAGCGAGCAGTTTTATTCCACTGCCGAAGAAAGTGAAGAAAACAAAAGGTGTGATAAACATTAAGAATGATGACAACAAGTGTTTCTTATGGTCAGTATTGGCTTACCTTCACCCTCATGACGACAACCCAAATCGCGTGAATCATTACAAGCCATTTGAGAAGGAATTAAAGGTAGAGGGTATGGCATTTCCGACACCGATTACAGACATTCCAAAGTTTGAAAAGGAGAATGATGTGTCCATTAACGTGTTTGGATATGAACAAGATGTAGTTGTTCCAATACAACTTAGTCGAAACACCAGTGCGAGAGAAATCAACTTACTTCTGATTAGCAATGACAAGACAAGGCATTACTGCCTCATCAAGAATTTCAGCAGACTTATGGCTTATCGATCAAAGCATAAGTGTGCACATTTTTATTGCTTCAACTGTCTTCACGGGTTTATGCGACAAGAGCTTTTAGATAAGCATCGTGAAGTGTGTGACAAGAATGGAGCACAACGTTTATCATTTCCCAAGGAACCATTCATCAAGTTCAAGAATGTGGCTAAACAACAGCGAGCACCGTTTGTGATTTATGCTGACTTTGAATGTTTCACGCAAAAGCATGAAGAAGGAGACAAGTATCAACATCATCGTCCAAACAGCTTTGCCTATGTGGTTGTGAGCCAGTACAACACACGTGCACCAGTTGTGTATCGAGGAGACAATGTCGTAAAGGTCTTTTTAGACCATATGGTGAATGAACGCGATCGTATTGTACGTGGTTTAGAGCAACCAAAGGAAATGGTGATGACTCGTGAAGACAAAGAGAATTTCAAGAACGCCACTGATTGCTACATTTGTCATGAACCTCTAGGAGCAGATCGTGTGAGAGATCATGACCACATCAATGGCAAATATCGTGGAGCAGCACACAATGAATGCAACTTACAATTCCGACTTAGAAAAGATCAGCAAGGGGATCAAGATTCTTTTATCATTCCCGTATTTTTCCACAATTTGCGAGGCTATGACAGTCACCTTATCATGGAGGAAATTGGAAAATTGAAAGGTGAAACGATTACAGTCATTCCCAACACCATTGAGAAATATATTGCATTCACCCTGAGCAATCTGAAATTTACAGACAGCTTTCAGTTCATGAGTACCTCTCTACAGAAGTTGGTATCCAACCTTGCAGCAGAAGGGAAAGATAACTTCTACAACATGACCTCTCACATTCACGATAGTGATCAACAAGATTTGCTGCTGAGAAAGGGTGTGTACCCCTATGATTACGTGGACAAACCATCCAAGTTTGCTGAAACACAGCTACCATCAAAGGATAAGTTTTATAGTCAGCTTAGCGAAGAGGACATTAGCGATGAGGATTATGCGCATGCACAGAAGGTGTGGGATACATTCAACTGTACAACATTTGGTGAATACCACGACCTGTACCTGAAATCAGATGTGTTATTACTAGCTGACGTGTTTGAAAACTTTCGTCAAGTATGCCTCAACACGTATGAATTGGATCCTGCTCATTACTATACAGCACCAGGACTGTCGTGGGATGCAATGTTGAAAGCGACAAAGGTGAAGTTGGAATTGATCAATGACATTGACATGTACCAAATGGTTGAGCAAGGCATACGTGGAGGAATATCTGTGATCACACACAAGTATGCGAAAGCGAATAATCCCTACGTAGCAGAATACAATTCTGAGATACCAAACAACTACCTGATGTACCTCGACGCAAACAACTTGTATGGCTGGGCCATGTCACAAAGCATGCCACAAAGAGGATTTATGTGGGTGAGCGAGCCAGAATCCCTCGACTTCATGGATGTGGATGAAGATGATGACATTGGATTCATTTTGGAAGTGGATTTAGAATATCCAAATTCAATCCATGATCATCATAATCACTACCCAGTGGCTCCAGAACGGAAATGTGTCAAAGTTGAAGAATTGTCAGAGTACAGTCAGAAGCTGCGGAAAGATCTAAACATGAAAGAGAAATCCAGTGAAAAGCTTATTCCTAACTTGTCTGACAAGAAGAAATATGTACTTCATTACAGGAATTTGCAACAGTACGTCTCACTGGGGTTGAAAGTCACTAAAGTACATCGCGCCATCATGTTTGAACAGAGCAAATGGTTGGCAAAATACATTGCCTTGAACACGGAAAAGAGAAAATTGGCCAAGAACCCATTTGAGAAAGACTTCTTCAAACTGATGAACAACTCGGTGTTTGGCAAAACCATGGAAAATGTGAGAAAGCGAATCAATGTTGAACTTGTTCACAAGGAAAAGCGGTTCAAGAAACTTGTAGCCAAACCTTCTTTCCACAAATTCAAAATTTTCAACGAAGATTTGACCGCGGTACATTTACGCAAAGTGGATTTGCTTCTGGATAAACCCATTCAAGTTGGTTTCACCATTCTCGACCTCAGCAAAGTGCTTATGTTCAACTTTCATTACAACTACATCATGGTCAAGTATCCCAATGCCAAGTTATTGTTCAGCGACACCGACAGTCTATGTTACGACATAGAAACGGAAGATATCTACAAGGATATGCAGCAGGATGCTGACCTGTTCGACACAAGTGACTATCCGCCGGATCATTTCCTACATTCCAACGTGAACAAAAAAGTGCTTGGGAAAATGAAGGATGAGACGGCCGGCGTCCCCATTGAAGAGTTTGTTGGACTCAGACCGAAAATGTACAGTTTATTGTGCGGTGGGAAAGAAAAACATACAGCTAAAGGCATCACTCGAGCTTGTCAAAGACGCATTAAACATGTGCAGTATAGAGACAGTTTGTTCAAGAAAACTCAAACGATGGCTACAGGACACATTATCCGAAGTCATAGTCACCAGCTTTACTCGGAGAAGTTGAGGAAAGTAGCCCTCTCCCCATATGACGACAAGCGATATGTGCTGAATGATGGCTATTCCACTTTAGCGTATGGACATTACAAGGCTGTGGTATAAAAGGGGGAGGTCCTCCAACGGAAGAGTTATTTGAGGTGTGAACATTGAAGCGTTAACATGGAACGTGAAAGTCGTAAGAGATCTACAACTGATATGGATACTCTTGCAGATGCAGTTAAAGACTTAAAAGTGAAAAATCCTACCACTACCATCAAGAAATTGAAAGTGGAGACAGCACCAACACCACAGTCGTGGGATGGAATGCTTTCTCTAGGAAATGGAAAGTATATCAAGATTATGAAACAAAGCAATGAAGGAGTGGTAAATATTCGCAAGTACCTGAGAGATGAGGGGACTGGAAAAAACCGTCCAACGAAAATGGGTATCTTGCTGACAATACCTGAATGGAAAATGTTGAAGAAGCAGGTGAAAGAAGTGGATAAAAGGCTTCGCAGACAAGAAGGTGGCTCATAACAAGGTAAAAACATGAATGCACTCATGCTGAACGGTGGTGCTTACCTTACTGTAAATGATAGGAATGAAGTGATACTAGATTCTCAGAGAAGTTATCATCGGTTTAAACCTGAAGTGTGGAAAGACTTTAAAAACATACCACTTGAACATGGGTTTAAACGTAGACTTGAAAATAAAGTGGAAGTGACGGTGGCTGAATATGATTCTAACATACGTGTAGAAATCTGTAGAAATCTTTTACAGGATTATCCAGAGGATTATAAGGGAGTTGTGCCAGATACACCATATACAGATTTGATCATCTTTGATATCAAGAACTGGCGCGCAGTCTTACGATTCCTAGAAGTGATACAACATCCACTCTTCACCATCTTGCGAGCATAAAAACGTCTTTGCAGACAAGGAGACAGCTCATAGTTCATCTGACTGTTGAACGAGATGGAAGACTTTTTATCGGAATATGAACCCATTACGCATGGATTCTCATATCTGAGAAACGTATATGATGACATCGTGCTAAAACATTTTGGAAAGTATATCATTCTATCAACTGACGAACAATCTGTGTTGAAAGACCATCTAGAGAAGCTGAGGATACCTGGCTTTCTCCTGAAACTCTCAGAGGATTTAGAAGTGCGTGTGACTGAGAACTATTTAGACGTGTTTGTACGATTTCGCCAATATGACGAGCTAACAAAATGCTACGACTACATCACCCTCAACACAGTGGAATGGCATGCTCTGTTACAAGCATTGGATTGGAAAGAACCTGACGCTTGAATTCAAAGAGGAAGGAGTGCAACTCATGCGAGGCACCAAGTCCATTGAACTGACACATCCCATGTGTGTTATGGTGATGAACATTGACATGAATGATCATGGATATGAACTGAAACTGTCTGAACATAAAGATGTTAAAATAATAAAGTTTGGTAATGGACAGTGTTATGCTAGTTTTCATAACATTTACAAACGTGGATGTAATGTCTATGATACATATATTAATTTAGATTGGTATGAATGGCATGTGTTTATTGATGTATTGAATGTATTTGTAAAATAAAAGCTTAATGTGAAATAATTGTGAAATGTAAATAATGTATAACACAATAAAAAAAAAAGAATGTTGTATAAAACTGTCTTGTTTATTTACAATATTCATAATACAATTCACAATTACCAACAACTTAACTAATGCAACTTAACTAATACAACATCAATAAAATAATGGTTTATAATGTCTATATACAAAATCCTTTACAACAAAATCACCATCACTTCTTCTTAATACATCAATGATTTCAAAAGGACTATGTCCTCGAGCTCTTTGAATTATATAATACACACAATAAAATCCACATGTAGAGGATATCGGTGTTTGTAATGGAACTGAATTATAAATGAAATTAAACTTTAAAAACTTATTCAAACGACTGTCTATAGGTAAAAGTCCATAAGAGTCAAAATATTCTGCAGGGTCTTCGTCATAATATACTGCCACCCAATGCTCTCCTGGCTCATCATGATCGTCTGTGTTGATGACATAGGCACCGGGTTGTAAAGATGGTAACTGGTCCATGGCAAACACACCTTGAAACAAGTCTTTTGTCGTGGCATCATGGGATAGGATGGCTTCTATCTGCTTCGTGTTCATGACTGGTAGTCGAATTGAATGCTACGATTTGCACTTATTTCAACAATGTTATCAAATTCAGCATACACTATAACATTGACTGTATTTTGCAAGGCACCAGCAAAATTCATTTCTAGTCTCAAATTCCCATGTTTGATAAGGGCATAATGATCAGCACCATCATAATCAGGTGTTAAGTCAAAAGAAAACAACGAATAACCTCTAGGCCAATCTTCCCGTTTTATAATGGAACTTTTCTCGCCATCCAATCTGTCAAAAGATTTGTAAAGAGTTTCAAAAGCATCAAGATATTTGCCTTGATTTATATCAAGCTTGAGAGGTTTGGATAGGACTGGTTCACCATCAGAGTAAAGCTGCATAAAGTTAAGATTAAAATGTTCAAAATTGTATGGATTTCTCAATACTGTTCCAGCAAAGGATTCATTATGAACCATTCCAATGACAATACGTTTTGGTAATTGGCCTAAAAAGATGCTATCTTTCACAAAAGATTGAAATCCAGTTGGAATAGCTAAAACTTTACATTCTTTTCTATTAACAATAAACTTAGCAGGACTTTTCATCAATGCATCTGCATGTCCCAACTGAATACCTGGACTAACCCTCACTTTGCGAATGGTTAAAAACGCTTCTCTCACTTCTACTTTAAAACCATTATTTGCAGCCATTAATACATATCCATCTTTTTGTCTATGTAAACGTAATTTCATACTAACACCATTGGGAAGATAACGATCCTGCTCAAACAAATCTACCCTTAAACCACCTGTAAGCGCAAACTCACGGCTTAGACGTGTATACAAATAGCGATTATGTAAACCATTATTTCCTGTTTCAGCTATATCACCACCTTCAATATTTACATGAAAACCTGATACATATCTTTCATGATTAGGTCTTTTCACCTCATAAGTATTCATTGATCCGGCAGTATCTTTAAAGATGAGACGCATAGATCGCTCAGAATGGAGACTTTCTTCCGAGTCATGAATGAGATGAGATATGATGCTAGTATAACCATGAGTATTGTTACTATGTGATATCAAACGATCATTTAGAAATAATTCAATATTAGACCATAGCCCATTAAACAAATCATTGATACATGACACGTTATCATCTACACCACACAGTGTTCCATCAGCCTTGACAATGCGACATACAATATGGAGTTTACTGTTCTTTAAATCTAGATATTCTTCTGTACTCGCAGGAATGTAGAATTCTATTGGAGCACCCTCTCTAATGGTAGTCATTGGTTGATAGTCTACTTTATAACTTTTTTCTACAGCAGTTTGCGTTGGTGGTATGTGAAACCATTCTAATGGAGAAAGGCTACATTCACAAGAATGATTATGAATTAAAGACATGATTAAAAAATATCTTTCTTATGTTTTTTTGATGTTATCCGTTTAGCTGCCTTTCGCCTTCTGACACGTTTTGCTCGTTTCGGTCTCTTTTGTCCTCGTAACCCACCACCAAACATACGTTGTGCTACTCGACCTGTAACATCTTTCGCGATATCTTTTGCAGCCCTTTTAAGATGTGGTGCAACGATTTTAGCCCCTGTCTTAAGCAGTGGAATAGCTTTTCGAGCCAATGATCCCAGTATTGAACCAATACCATCTCCATATTGTATTCGCGCTCCTTTAAATCCTGGTAATTCTCCACCCACTTGACGAAGAAAATGGTTGCGATATATAGATGGATTGTGTGTGTATGCTTTCATAATGCTTTTGGTCGAAAATGAAGTTTACAGATCACCTTCCCAGTTTGAAATGGAACATTATAGTCTGTGTCATCCTTAATATTCATTTCTATCACGTCAAATTTGGATGTGTTTACAGGAACATAATGAGGTTCTCCATAAGTTTTCATGATAATGTCTCCATCATGTCCTTGTATTGCAACAGAACGTAGCAAAGGAACATAATAATCACCAACAACTTGTGGCTCGCAAATACTACAGTACACATAAAGTGTATAAAACCCCTGTTTCACATCAGCTTTATATTCAGCTGTACACGTTTCAGTATACCATTGATTTGGGATAAATCCTAAAATCTCAGCTAATCCAGTGGAGAATGACACTTCAAAGCCGTATTTTAGATATAGAAAAACGCGTCGTCTAATTTTATCATACTTTATCCGAATACCTTCTTTAAGGTCATCTTTCATAGAATTAGTTGCTTCTTCATTAACTGCATGACATATTTCTTGTATGGATCTGTAGTAACCATAAGGAATATTGATTGTGTCAAGAACAATATCATTCAGTGGTTGTTGTCGATACTGAATAGAATAGTCCATTCCATGTCTCATGGTTGTCCATGTATGTGGATATTGAATTTCAGCTAATGCCACTTCATATTTTCCGTTCAGATAGATGGTTCGAGGCATACGAATTTGATAATTCGAAGTCTTGTTGTTGGGATAATAGTTCATACTAGCATTGCTGGGTAAAGTAATGTAAAAACTTGTTGACTCCATGGCAGCTAAATCGTTTATGTGATGTAGATAGACTAGATGTGTATATACATTACTTCATGTTTGACACTCTTCATCCTCACTTTCTACATTGCTGTCTACATTATTGTCTAAATTGCTATCTACATGATCTAAATTGGTATCTACTACTTCTCCCTGACAACAAGCACTAACGCACCTAATTTTACAGGAATAGTATTTTTATTTCCATTTTCTTTACAACAACAACACCATAGCTCTTTAATCCATGTTAAAAAGTTTCCCATCCTTCTGGAAACAATCTTTGTTGACGTTGTTGTTGCTCTTTTGTAATATCTTCACGAGTTGTCTTTTTGCCAAAAACAGTTTTTGGAATATTAGCGTCTACAATTTCCTCAATAAACTGCTTCCAACCACGCGGTGGTTCTCGTCGTTCTTTTCTTTTTGTAGCAACCAACGCTTCTTTCAACAAATCAATAATGTTAGAATTTGTAATGACAGTACCTGTTTTTAAAACAAGTTCATTTTTATCTGTCCATCTCGTACCATATTTCTTAAGTTCTGCCAGAAGTTGTGTTAGTTTTACATGATAAATGGGTTGAAAATGGTTTAGAAACTGTTGAGACTTTTCTGATTTTTCTGCATTAGATGCTGTAACAGACTTTTGTCGTTGTTGTTGTTGTGATTGAATTGTTCGTAAATGACGTCCAAGCACTTGAGACATTTCTATTGCTTTTTCGCGAGTTCGTTTCCCACGTAAAAGTTTATTCACTTTCGTTTTGATTTCAACATCTTTTCCCTTCTTTTCTAACAACATTTTATATTCATATTCAGGAATGAGAACCATTTTCAAAGTATGTTTCATTTTAACAGCAACTGAGCTAACAAGGGTAATGCAAATTTAGCAATAGCTCCAATAAATCCTCCTTTCTGATTAACCAACTTCTTTTTTCTTCGAAGTGATATCTTCTTATTTGCCAGTGTACGTAGGGTATGACGTTCACGCTTGAATAACTTATACCTTTTTGAGCTTAAGGGTAAATGTCCTCGCAATATATTCAAACAAATTTCAAACAAGCTAGTTAATTCCTCCTTAGTAGCTTGTTGTAGTAAGGATTTACGTCGTTTAGGCCCGCTGCGTGCAAGCAAGTGAAGGAAAGGTTGATTCGCTTGAATACGTTTAGACATCTTGGCTGCGAATGGTTAAGTGACTTGGTTCTTGTTCATACACCACCTTATCAACATATACGTAATGTGTATCTTTTGGTAAAATGCCTGTACGAATACGTAGTTGATCATTTGTCTTCGGCTTCAAATCAATGAATAAATAGCCGTGAGGTTTGCTGGTAGCATCTTGATAGGCTTCTATGAGAAATTGAGATTTTCCAGGATACATTTGTCGCGCTAATGTACTTATTTGTTGACTGTCTGTAGGATTTTTAAACAGAATGATGTAATGTGTATTCAAACTAATATTACGCATTTCTCTACCATGATGAAACAAATTATGCACAATAAAAATAATGCTTAGATTTTGATGACTGCTGCCAACACTAAATAGACGTGTCATGCGTTCATCACTATGACATTTGGTCATTAAGTCATCAATGATGAGTAAGTTTGGTTTTTTCGGGTTAAAACGCTCTTCAATGTTATCTGGAATGCCTTGGTAAAATTCCACACCTTTCATTCCCTTATACAAAGGCTGATCTGCTGCATAGAGCCATAAAATGGTTTTTGGAGAGGGTTTAATTAACTTTTGTTCTAGAATTTCTCTAACTAGAGAAGTTTTACCACTGCCTGTAGGTCCAGAGACCAAACACGTGAATGGATGCTTCATTTTCGAATATCTGTTTCTTTCACCCAACTGTTAAACTTCTTTGGCCAACCTAACCACTTCACAAATAATTCTTTAACACCTCGTCTTTTTCGTGTTTTCAAGACCTTTTCAATTCTGTAGACTGATTCAATATCTTTTGTCACTTTCTGCAGTTCTTCTTCATAAAAATGTCCGTCAATATCTTCATCCAAAAAGTCTTTCACACGATACAAGTGTATTCCTTGCTTCTTACAACGATGTGTGATAATGAACACTTCTTGCGTCCACTTTATATGATAATCCCGTTGAAATACATATTTCATGTGAGAAATGCGAACCTGATCACCAATTTTAAATTTGTAGGGTTTTTTCTTCTTCTTTGGTTTTAATTTCAATTTGTCTACATACATATACTTCCACACTTTCGATTCTATGTCTTTACGAATATCTGCAGGAGCATACTTATTAGGGAGGGAGCCATGAGGTCTATGGTTATAATTATACACTAAGTCTGGAAGGATGTCCATATATCGATACGTTTGATTATGAAGGAAATATCGATACATCATTCCCTTTAGAGTACGAATGACTCTCTCAGCAAAGTTGGCTTTGGTTTCATTCTTTGTCGTATAGGCATGTATTCCCTCCTTCTTCAAAAATGCTTTTACCCATCTGTTTTTAAATTCAGTTCCTTTATCTGACCTTAGAGTTCGTGGCCTTCGTTGTGTTTCATGAAAAATCTTTTGAAAGGCTTCTATGACGCTGGTATGTGATTTATTAGGCATTGGCTGCACCCACAAATATTTGGAAAACACATCAATGACAACTAATAAAAAGTGGGTGTCATCATTATAGGAAGCTATGTTTCCCATGTCAGCTAAATCAATATCCCACATGTCATCAATTCCACGTGTAATGACACGTTGCCTTTTAAACCTGTATTTTACAGGTTGTAGTAAACTGAAGGCATCTTGATCCTGTAACCATTTCTTCACTTGTGAATGAGTGACTGGTTGATCATGTTTTTTTAATATGTGATATAGTTTGTAAGGACCAGCAAATGCCCCGGGTTGACCAGGTTTAAAGTAAATATTGGTTAAGTAGTCTTTCCACGTCGACATGTTAACACTAAATGATCAACACTTGTTAACATATCTTGCATTTTATTTTATCAACATATCTTGCATTTTATCAACACATCTTAAATTTTATTAACATATCTTAAATTTTATAAAAGCTCAATCAACATATCTTACAAATCAAGTATTGATACAATGGTGTGAATAATTGGAGTCCATTGATCTTCAATGAACATTAACCAACAACTTAATTCATCAAATGTGATAGCATCTACACCATATTTTTCACAGCGTTGATTTGCATTATCTAACACTTTATCTAAATGAATGTAATATTTAGCTTCATTCCAATATGTATAGACACATGCAGAATGACAGGTATGTTCTGAACACTCTTCATTTTGACAAGCAGGACATACTAAACATGCAAACTTTTTTACAGCTAATAACATTTCTTCACAATATGTCTTTTGCACAATATATTGTCTCAATGTAATGTCTGTCATTATACTGCAATGTAGATTAACCACTCTCTCACTTCATCAAACAGTCTTGGATCAAATCGAGCGAAGTGATATGCTGCTTCCACATCAAACTCCTCAGCTCCGTCAATGTTTGAAAACATACACTCTTTGATGAAATCCTCACGTAAGTTTGGTACACTTAACGTGGAATGCGCAAGTTCCCAATAAATGTCAAAGTGTTGCAGTTGTTGTTGAATAGATCCAAAACGCGCCAGTTCACTTATCATGTAGTCCACATACTTGTCCTTGAAACACGTTTCTACATCCATCTTTCACATATCCATATAACACGTCTGCACACTGTGACGGTTGGCAAACAAATGACTCTCAGTCTTACTCCGCAGAAACAGTTAGTGAGCCACACTTGTTGCAGAAGTTGTCTGGTTCACACAACTTGCAATTGTACTTGTGGCAGTGACAATCATAATCCTCAGCATATCCGTAAGCACCACAATATTCACAGGTAAGTCCAAGTTGATTTTGCACATCCATATTCTCCAATTGAACTTCAGCCAGTCTTTTCTTGGATAGCTTCGACACTTTCATCCGATTGTCCTTTTGCAGCTTAACAGGAGTTTTCTTACCATGACATTCCGTACATGGCAATAAGGTTGAGTTAATGTTATCCATCTCCTGAAGCAATGTCTCCCATTCACCATCATTCATGTTGATGTAACGCGTATATTCTTTCCCTTCAAGCAAGAATGTTTGCACAAAACTCACATAGCGCATGTCCAAGTATGAAATGACTTCAAGCCATTTCGTTTGCGTTAAGTACAGTTTGAAGCCAATGTCACGTAATCTTGGTAAGTTCAGACACACAATCTTCCACAAGGATGGTGATAAAGCAAGCCATCTCTCTCCACGTTTGATTCGAAGAAATAATCCAAATTGTCCATGCTCCACAGTAATTGTTAAGTTTGCATTAATTTTAAAGCTGCTTGTCTTCTCCATGGCTGCGCGTCGAATGATGACTGCACTTGACACCTCACTCCTTTTATATGGACATTACATGTATGTTTTCATGAGATGTTTGCTAAATCGCGGAGTGATCTCGTTGAAACCATCCAGAAAGGCTGTTGGTAAACCGTCTGTTAGAGATTGTCTCATGACGATCACTAAAAAATCTCCTCGTTTGCGACTTCCAATTATCCATTGGAAGAGCATTGACATGGTGAAATATCCTTTTTCATAGAGGTAGGCCATCATCTCGTACACCTTAATACGTTCTTCAAGGTACTTGAAGCCATGTAGCATGACCTTTGCATATTTGGAATCGCGATCCTCATCAACACACTTTGGCGCCGGTAGACATAATGTCTTAAAAAGTTCCTCATGAAGACTTCTAATAAGTTGAACGAAACGTCTGGTCATGGCTTCGGAGAACTGTGGCTCTGACGCGGGAACATGCTCTATGTTTCCTTCTAGCATGTAGATAAGCTGAATGACAGTGTTCACTTCTTCCGTTAGGTATATGTATGTGTGTTGGTCGAAAAAGCCTTCTTCACATAAGCACCATAAAATGTTACAATCTATCAGAGGAATCACTGCTTGAAAGTTCCGTTTCAACAGCGTGACGTCTTCTTCAGTAACAGGAATACTTTTGCTCAATTCGAATTTAGATTTGAGGTGCTTTTCATCGTCGTCGCTGTCGTCATTGTCGTCATTGTCGTCATTGTCGCCATTGTCGTCATCGTCGTCGTCACCGTCGTCATCGCTTGACATGACCACTTCTTCCTCCTCAAGATGCTCTAGATGAGCCTGTAACTTTGTACTAAGTGGCTTGGCGCTACCATTTACAAGCGCATTGGCAACCCAGAACGGGTAGTCAGATCCCTCGGGATCGGGCATTGCTTGCTGTACTGGCTGTACTTCTTCAGGCCTAGTTTGCTGTACTGTAGACACGGCTGACGGAGCCCCTAATGCTTCCTCCAAGGCTTTTTCAGCTTCTTTTAGTGTACTTAGGAAGGCAGCAGTCTCCTCTGCAGTTAAAACTGCATCTGTAAAAGCCATTGTTTCATTGCTGAACAGGCTATCAATTTCCATGTTGCTAGCCGTTGTTGCGTTTCGAGACGTCTCCATGATGGTTTGGCAATACAATGATTAGAGTGGTGTCGACCCGACCTTTTTATACTACTGACGGTGAGCCGTGAGCCAGCGGCGTAAAAAGTAGCCGGGAGGGGGGGGGCTCACTAGGTAGCTGGGCCGGGGGGGGGCTCACTAGGTAGCTGGGCAGGGGGGGGGGGTCGATCAGTTTGCTTTGCAGTCTGTGTGCAGTCAGTCTGCTTTGAACCTTTGAAGCGAACACATCGAAATTTAATCATGCAGTACAAGGACGAGTTTTTTTCTGATGAGCTTCGAGGTCGCTACTTTCTATCAGCGAGGGATGTCAACTTCTGGGAGGAGATATTTATAGAATATCAAATTTTTCTGTTTCGGAAGCGAGCACATCGAAATTCAACCATGTTGTATAAGGACGAGTTTTTTTCGGACGAGCTTCGGGGCCGCTACTTCCTATCACCGAAGGATATCAACTTCTGGGAGGAGATTTACATTGAATATCAAACTTTTCTGTTTCGAAAGTGGAGAAATTTCCTTGCGAACAGACCGGAGGAACGGTTCAACCTGTTTGGCAGGGCGGCGGAGGAGAGCCATAAGCGACTACGCCATCGTTCGCCGCCCAGGGACCCGTCGCCCTGCCAGGAAGTGGCCAAAGTGACCAGAGTGACCAGAGTGACCGCGGCAACGATGACAGAGACTCCTCCAGCCAGAGTGATCGCAGCAACGATGACAGAGACTCCTCCTGCCAGAGCAACTCCTGTCAAAGTCGCTGCGTCAACGATGACGACCCCGTTGAAAGTGAATCAAAAGGAAGCTGATGTGACTGTCCGGAAGGTGCTGGCGGCACCAAGCGCAACCGTTACAAGACCGGACAGTCCGCCACCAGCTCCTGACGATGAGCTTACAATCGCTGTCGCCAGTATTTCGGATACAGTCAGCTTCATACAGTCACCTTCAAACACTGACCGCAACAACGAACCTGCTCAGGTGAAACTGGAGAATGTCTCTAGAAAAGAGTCAGATTTCCAGGAGGTCATGCAAATCTTGGGCACTTTGGATAATGTTAATTATTGTAAATTCTGCCATTTTGGCTTTCCGGTAGAATATTCAATGAGATTGCATGAGCAGCAATGCCCGGAGGCTTTGAAGTCCGAATATTATTTTTGTAGTGTCCAGGGCAAAGGATTCACCTCGAGCAGGGTCGCGGTTGTGGCACATAAGCGGAAGTGTGGCTGTGGCGAGGTTGGTGGCGGCAGCGGTGCCAGCGGTGGCGCCAGCGGCGGCGCCAGTGGCGGCGACAGGAGAACCGATGGCGGGAGGCAGTGACAGCGGCAGGAGAACTGATGACAAGAGGCAGTGACCAGGACCAGACTACGGAAATCCCTCCAGGGCTGCTTTTTAGCGGCCCTCCCATTATTACGAAATGAAACGCTTCATCAGACAATCTTAGTATGAATGAGAGTGTGGGAAATGCTAAAAAAAAAAGAGGACTATAAATCATTGATTTATAGCTCCATCTGTCCGTCTGACCGTCTGAAAAAGCTAAACAAATTGCTGCCTGGGTTAAAAAATACCCTAGCATGAGAAATGAAACGCTAAATCTGTCCGTCTGCCCGTCTGAGAAAGCAAAACAAATTGCTGTCTGGGTTAAAAATACCCTGGCATGAGAAATGAAACGCTAAACTGTCCGTCTGACCGTTTGAGAAAGCAAAAAGAATTTGCTGTCTGGGTTAAAAATACCCTGGCATGAGAAATGAAACGCTAAATCTGTCTGTCTGACCGTTTGCTGTGTTATGTGTGTGAAGAGAGAGAGAGAGAAATAAGCCACTGTCTGGGTTTAAAAAAAAAATACCCAGGCTTGAGAAATATAACGCTGAATCAGTTGTGGCTATTTCTATATGTGTAGAGAGAGAGAGGGATAAAAAAAAACAAAAAAAAAACCCGACTGTCTGGGTGTCCGTGTGTCTGGGTGTCCGTGTCTGGGTGTCCGTGTGTCTGGGCGTCCGTTGGTTTGGTTGTCATAGGTGTTAGAATAGTGAGAAAGCTTTAAAGAAAGGATTGTTGCTTGTATATGGCCACAATGCATGGAGACACCTCTCTTCCTTAAGGAAAAAGAGTGCTCATTTTTAATTGCTGCTACGGCAATCCATTAGTGAACGTGTGTGTGCTGGAAGAACGGTAAAAGCCCTAAAAAACACTTGTTTCCGTGGTTTGGTTTGATGTGGGTGAAGAGGCATAAAAACTAAAAAAAAAACAAAAAAAAAGGACTGTCTGGGTGTCCGTGTGTCTGGGTGTCCGTGTCTGGGTGTCCGTGTGTCTGGCTGTTCCGTTGGTTTGGTTGTCATAGGTGTTAAAAGAGTGAGAAAGCTTTAAAGAAAGGATTGTTGCTTGTATATGGCCACAATGCATGGAGACCTCTCTGTGGTTAAAACACAGCATCCCTTAAGGAAAAGAGTGCTCATTTACTAATTGTTGCTGCAATGGCTTGGTTAGAGATCGAGAAAAGGCAGAAAAACAGTTGCTTTCATGATTTGGTGTGTGTGGAGAGAGAGAGGGATAAAAATTAAAAAAAAAACGTATGTATGTGTGTCTATGTGTGTGTGTGTGTGTGTGTGTGTGTGTGTGTGTGTGTGTGTGTGTGTGTGTGTGTGTGTGTGTGTGTGTGTGTGTGTGTGTGTGTGTGTGTTCGGTTTTCGTAGCCGCAATGCATGGAGAGTTCTCCCCCTTAAGGAGGCAATGGCTGCTCACTTTTAATTGCTGCTACGACAAGCCATTAGTGATGGTGTGTGTGCTTGGAGAACGAGAAAAGCCCTAAAAACAGTTGCTGCCGTGATTTGGTGTGTGTGGAAAGAGAGAGGGATAAAAATAAAAAAAAACGTATGTATGGGTGTCCGTGTGTCTGGGTGTCCGTGTCTGGGTGTCCGTGTGTCTGGGTGTCCGTTGGTTTGGTTGCCATAGGTGTTAGAATAGTGAGAAAGCTTTAAAGAAAGGATTGTTGCTTGTATATGGTCGCAATGCATGGAGACACCTCTCTTCCTTAAGGAAAAAGAGTGCTCATTTTTAATTGCTGCCACGGCAATCCATTAGTGATGGTGTGTGTGTGCTTGGAGAACGAGAAGCTCACCCATATAGATACAGTGTATGCTGAAAGAGTGCTGGGCCGGGGGGGGGGGGGGGCTCATGGGTTGGTGAGCCGGGGGGGGGGGCCTACCAACCTGATGTTTGGCAGGCCCCGGGGGGCTTGCCAAGCTGGTGGTGGCAGGCCCCGGGGGGCCTGTCGACCTACTGTACGGCTGGCCCCGGATTGCCTATCCATCAGTTGGTTGCAAGCTTGAGTCGCTCTGTGTGACGTCATTGATGGGTCAAAATACACAGCAGGCCAGCTCTAACCATGTCTCTATGAACCCTTTGCTGTCCGGGTGCTTGGGTGCTCAAGTGCTCGAGTGCTCGAGTGCTCGAGTGCTCGAGTGCTCAAGTGCTCGAGTGCTCCAGTGCTCGAGTGCTCGAGTGCTCAAGTGCTCAAGTGCTCGAGTGCTCAAGTGCTCGAGTGCTCCAGTGCTCGAGTGCTCGAGTGCTCAAGTGCTCAAGTGCTCGAGTGCTCAAGTGCTCGAGTGCTCAAGTGCTCGAGTGCTCGAGTGCTCAAGTGCTCGAGTGCTCAAGTGCTCGAGTGTTCGAGTGCTCGAGTGCTCAAGTGCTCGAGTGCTCGAGTGCTCGAGTGCTCGGGTGCTCAAGTGCTCGGGTGTCATTTTGTCCGGGCACCATTTTGTCCGGGTGTCATTTTGTCTGGCTGCCCGTTTGACTGGTCGTTTGAATGGTTGCCCGTTTGAATGGTTGTTTGAATCGCCGCCCGTTTGAATGGTTGTTTGAATGGCCGCCCACTCTCCATATTATGTCATTATGACGTTCATATGACGTTCATATGACGTTCATATGAAGTTCATATGACGTTCATATGACGTTCATATCACCTCCATATCACCTCTATATCACCTCCATATCACCTCCATAACACGTCTAGATCACGTCATAATGACGTCACTGTTTTAGAAACCCCATGGGGCTTCTAAAACACCACGTGACGTCATTATGACATCCATATGGTAACCATATGGTAACCATATGATAACCATATGATAACCATATGACGTCAATATGACCTTAATATGACGTCAATATGACGTCACTGTTTTAGAACCCCCGTGGGGGTTTGAAAACACCACGTGACGTCACTATGACGTCACTTCCTGTTTTAGAACCCCCGTTTCTTCCCTACTACTTGCCAAGCACGTTTTTTTTTGTGATGTAAAGTCCAAAACGAACAGGAAATCTCCATCATTTACATCATTTCCATCAAAAAGTAGAATAAACGAACACAAGGATACTTTGACAGGCCATTCTTTGGAGTAGTACATATGTTGTAAACAAACCGATGAATTTGCATATTGGGAGTCAAGTGCGCATGGGCGGGCCTTCTGTTGTTTACTACATAAGACAACCCGAACCAACACATGGATAAATTAAGATGGGTATTCTCATTGGGAGCCGCCTCAGTTTATATTCTTCTCTGCTAAACTTATATGAAGATTTCATTGGATTGTAATTTTGTGTATGTCAGGTATAGTATCATGCATATAGTAACTGAATTAGTAGATATTTTTACTCGTGGTATCGGGTTTACGAAACCGTGCAGCTGTGATGATATTTTCTGCGAGGTTTTGTTTTCAAAATGCTTTAAAATTCAGTCGCTGTCTTAAACACAATGTAAGGAGACTCCACAAAATAAATACAAATGTTCGTTGTTTGATAATCATATTTTAGTTATCCACTTTATTCTACCATATGTCAACGAACACAGATATTCGTATTATCGCCCAGTGAAGACTGCGAGTTTTAGAATTTTGCAGAAAGAATGGCGTAACTGCCGAATTATGTTTCAAGAAAGATTTAAAGAAATGAAAAAAACTGCAAAAATCAATATAATCTCATTTTACAGAAAATCCGCAGGTTTCGTGCAAATTGCGCATTGGACGGTAAAACCCCAACGACTGGTACGGTCCTTCTACGAGTACTCGTATAAGCCAAATCACACTTTGGGCATTCCCAATAAAAATGCGCAATAATCTGCTTTCGATGAAAAGTAACAGGGTAAAATGAAAGAAATGATAGAGATTCGCCTAAATATCAAATTTCTCTTACACCATAGGACAATTGAGGTTTTAACAACTCGTATACTATTTGAAAGAAAAATATTAAAAGTTTTAACAAATAGTTTGAAGTTTCAATTTCTTTTATGTTCCTAGTATGAGCTGTTTTGCGATATTTCTTCCATATTTCTCTGTGAAAAGTTTTCTATCCTTCAAAATTTTTTTCTATCTCTCAGTCGATATTCAAAATTCTTGCGCATTCTGTTCGAAACACCCAAAGTGTGATTTGGCTTATTTGGAATGGAGGTGTACTATTTCAAGTTCTTCGCCGTGCCAAATGCAGAAACACAGGCAAATTCGTACTTTTCACTTGTCTTTTGGATTTTTTGCTTTCCTCGCAGTTGGAAATGAAATGACCGAATCCAAGTGCAAGGAAACGTTTATCAATCAATTAAAAACTCTTTTCCAAATGATAAACATAGGTTTTTACAATAGCGGCTGGCAAATTTATTTATTATTGTAAAAGCCTCTTTGACCAATCAAAGCTTGGAATTTTTCATAATTATATAGTTTATTTATATGAAGACATTAATGTCATTTATGCATATTCTCAAAAATTGTAATAGTTTATCTCTGCTTTATGGTCATATAGCATTGGTTGATCAGACCATAATTTATCAAGTCTATTCAGGCCAGGTGAATTTACAAGATATAAATTATAGGCAGAGAATTCCACATTCTGTCTGTTCTTACTATGAATCTGTGTAGTCTTTTGTTAGTTCTGCAGTATTGATGGTTGAGAATATCATAGTATTGAGTTTGATAAGCGGCTTTACTATATTATCATAGTTACCAGTAATTAATTTAAATATTTCAATGATGTGCATTCTAGCTCTTCGATATGTGATGGTTGGAAGATTTAAGGTTTTTAGACGATCAGCGTAACTTAGGTCCTTTAAGCTAGTCTTACAACCCGTCGTACGTGTTTTTGCACGCGCGGGCTAATAAGTTATTGGCCGTAGAGGAAGTAGGGTTTCTGTGAGGTTGCAAGTGTGTCGTACTTATGGAGCAAGTGGCTCGTGCAAACATCTTGCGCGCCGCTCGCCTTCCATACGAAAATTGATCGCTTTTCATCGTGCGGCTCGTACTTGCCAAGAGCGCTTCTCGTAAGGCTGTCGTACGTTTCAATCACTCGGCACGTACGTGTTTGGGAATCGTACGTCACTCATAAAGACAGAGCATCTTGGTCCTCATCTTCAGTATCGTTTTCAGCACCACCATGGCTACACCATTGGATCAGCTACTCTATCTGAGGTTGCTCGAGGAGGAAGGAGGAAGACAGTGAGGTTGTTGCCTTAGTGCTTGTCAGGAATCGTCTACAGCAACAGAGAGCGCGCCGGCGTTTCTGGGTGAAACCGTGGTTGCAGAGGAAGCCCAAGTTGGGTCAATACGAGACTCTCTTCCAAGAGCTACATGGGTTTCATGGGTCCCTTCTTAGCTTTCTTGGGCGCCATCTTGTAGCAATCTTGAAACAGACTAGTAGATCTTGAAACGAAGTAGTAGGTAATCGTGATAGTTCACAGTAGCAGTTGATCCTTCTCGGTTGAACTCAAAATGCAAACTGAAGAAGTGCGCTGCCCGTGCGACCTTTCATGGGCAAGTACTGGCCACCTGCGTGAGGAGTGGAGCAAGTGCTTGCTCCGAAAGTCCTTCGTGCGAGCTAGGCGGCACACGCACTTGACAAACACGAGTTACTTAAGTTGCACGCTCTTGCAACGTACTTGACACGTGCGGGTCAAGTACTTACGACCTACACACGGGGAACGCAAGTAGTAAGTGAGGCACAAGTGCGTGCCCCGTAGGCATTTGGAGACGATTTTCTCCCCTAACCTTCCCTTTTACACTTGCGACACACGCAATTCGCCCGCGCAATCTCCTTGCGGGGTGGCTGCGATTCTGAAATCGCACGGTGCCTTTGCATGTGACCTGTGGGGTAGAAAATCCGTCAGGGTGCCTTGCGTGTCCCTTGCTATTTGGGCCCATTTTTGCCCGTAAACAGCACACAGAAGCATGTACGGCAGATTGTAAGACAAGCTTTAGCTGGGGTGCAAGTTTTGTTGCTCTTCTTTGCACATTTTCCAACAATTCAGTGTGTTTTGTTTCAAATGGGACCCAGACAGAAATTGCCTATTCTAGCTTCGATCTAACTAGGGATTTATATCAAAGCAGAAGCAAATATGGGTCAAGTAATCTGTATGATCTCCGAATGATTCCAATCATACTATTTGCTTTGTTGAGAATAATTGTATTCAGATCTTCTTCAAGGTTTAGAGAACTGGCAGTTGTTACACCTATGTCCTTTGCTACATTAACTTGATCGATATCTTTAGATTCTTCTCCATCATTTATATTATATTTGTTTTGGTAAGTTTTCTTGTCACAGATTGCCATATATGTACATTTCTCGGGATGAAATTTCCGAAGCCAAAGATTTGCCCATTCTGTGAGGTTGTCTGTATCTCTTTGCATTATGTTTCTATCAGCAGCTTTATTTTTAACGACTCTAAATAATTTAATATCATCTGCAAATAGGTAAATTTCAGATGATATTGTGTCTACAATGTCATTGATGTATATCACAAAAAGAACTGGTTCCAACACGCTGCCCTGAGAAACGCCACTTGTAATTTTCCATTTGGAGTGTGTACTGTGGAGATCTACTCTTTGGTATCGGTTTGAAAAGAAGTTTTCTATCCAATTTATTATTTTACGATTTATATTGTAGAACTTTAGCGTATGAATTAGCCGCCTGTGGGGCACCTTGTCAAAGGCTTTTATGAAGTCAAAGTATACGACGCCCGTAGAGTTGCCGTCGTCAATGGCCTTCTGTCCAACTATCTGTTACGTGTAGCAACTGTAATGTCGTTGACCTGCCTTTGAGAAAGCCAGATGTTTGTCACTAAAAAACTTATTTGCTGCCATACATGTGTATACATGTTTTTTCACTATCCCTTCGAGACACTTACATATTAAAATTGTTAAACTGATAGAACGATAATTACTAGCTCAATTCTTATTTCCCTTCTTGTGGATCGCGTGTTTTCATTGTTGAGGTAGTATTTCTTAACAAGACTGGGTGGAAACCGTCAATTCCTGGTGATGTATCAATTTTGGTTTTTTGAGCATATCTGCAATTTCTTCCTCAGTTATTATTAATCCAGATACATGGGTAGGGTAGATTCAAAAGTTAACTTATATTTAATTTATCACAGGCAGTCGTCCTGTTTCTATAAACTCGAATTACTTTTACTAATAATAACAAATAATAAAGTTGCATGTATATAGCGCTTAATATATTTAAAGCTATAAGCGCTTTACAGTAGCACCAGAAACATTATTATGTAACACCTGAAAGCTAAAGATTACAACATATCAAAACTGCTATGTACTAAAAATTACTACCTCACATAATGACTAGAGGAACATACCACAGAAATCTGAGAAAAGACACACATAGAATAGAATTCCTACGTACAAACCAGAAATATTAGTTTATATTATAAAACTTTTTAAATAGATAGGTTTTTAATTCCTTAATTCCAGTCAGTCTACTGACTTGGACCGAAAACGCCGAATCCTCTTGAGCCGTAATTGTTATGGTGTTTTGGTACTTTGAGGAGGATTCGTCTAGCAGATCTCAATGTTCGGGGCTCGCAGTCTTTCTCTAAAAGCTGACTCAGGTATGGTGGGGCCTTCCCACGAGCGCAGTTATGGCATTGGGTTAAAATTTTAAAAATAATACGAGCCTCTACTGGTAGCCAATGCAGGTCCCTGCGAACGGGTGTGATGTGTTCATCGAATTTAGTTATGGTAATGAGTCTAGCAGCAGCATTTTGGACCAGCTGCAGACTGCGGAGCTGCGATTGAGGAATTCCCGCTAGAACACACTGTTGGCATAATTTAGCCTAGAAGCCGCTAAGGATTGTATCAGGGTTTTCGTAGATTCGTTATCCAGGTGACGTCTCACAGATGCAATAGGATGAATGTAGAACGTAGCACTGTTGCATTTCTGAGACACGAATTTATCCATTTTCATGTTGCTGTCCAGGATACAGCCCAAATTTCTGACCTGATCAGCATTATTATAATAATATCACAGAAAGGAATTGAAATCGACGATAAAATCTTCAAGAAATACGCAGAGCCAACAAGGAGAACGTATGTTTTTTTCTTGAGTTAGCATTAAAACGTCGCAGACATCCAGTCCTTGATATCTACAGGGCTTTACATTAACGACTGCCCCGCCTGCCAGGGCAGGTGAAAGGCTTGGTGGGGCAGGTAGACTGGCCCGATTAGCTGCCCCACCTGGTAGGTAGATCCGTTCGGGGGGACGTGGCGTGATGTAATACCTTAACAACATACTTGTCAAGTAGGTGACTGTAGTTATTGATCGCTGTCCGTTAGCTGCACCTGAACTACATACTAGCTACTGGCACGTTGCCATTTTCTATGTGGGTGCGGGACTGTGCCTGGACACGCGCCAAACATAGCGTCGCGTCACTTGTTATACAATAATTGAAGGATAATATGTAAAATTATCAAAATTTAAAACTTAAAAATGTCCAACAGAAGAGACAAAAGGTAGGACAGGTAAGAGTGCTGGTGGGGCGGGTGGATTTCAAATCTACTTGCCCCACCGGGGAGGTGCCCAAAAAGTGCCCAAAAAAAGCCCTGATCTAAACGGCACTTTTGGACAGTGATTACATTTACGGTATTCAGAGTGGTGAAACGACAGGTATAATTGGGTATCGTCAGCATATAGAAGGGATGATAATCCATGACGTTTTGGGAATTGGAGACATGTAAAGGGTGGGTGAATAAAGTCGGTCTCAGTATCGAGCCTTTGGGTACACCTGTAACTAGCTTGGTAGTAAGGGGGCGAAAATCATCGATTTTAACGAACTGACTTCTGTCTGAAAGGTAGGGCGCAATCCCCTTTATTGCAAAGCCGGTTAACCCGAGACGATTACGTAAGCGGTAGAATATTGTGGTTCAGCGCATGGAACGCAGCGCTTAGGTCTAATAAAACCAGCGCTGTCATTTTGTTACTGTCCGCTGCGTTATAAATATCATTTTGAAATCGTGAAAGCACAGTTTCTGTAGAATACGCTCGACGATTCGCAGATTGAATTGGGTCTCTCAAAGTGTACTCATCCAGAAATTTATTTATGCGAGATGCAACCACCTATTCTATGATTTTCGATAGGAAAAAGATTAGAGACAGGCCTTTAGTTTTTTGAGTACATTTGGGTCTCATTTCGGTTTTTTGAGTAGTAGTGTAACTGCGGCTGTTTTGATCAATTCAAGTACTTCTTTTAAAGACACATTTACTATTTTGGTAATAGTCGGGAGTAAACATCCAATATATAGCTTGACTAAGCGAGTAGACAACGGACCCAAGGCGATGTAGCAGGCGATGACGCAGTAACAGTCCTTTTGATTTCACCTTCACTGGCATATGAGAATTCTGACAATTTGGCGTTTAATTTTAATAATACAGCAAGACGAAAAAAGCTAAACCTGCAAATCTGTGATTACATTAGAAAAAACCACACACACACATGAATAAAACACATTCGCTGACATATTTATTGTTCAAAGTACTATGAATCAACGCTATGAGTATGCTGTCCTAGCTAATAATACTTGAAACCTTTATATTGAGTTTATTCGATTTTATTTTTCTTAGACACTGTTTGTATAGTTGTGTAAAAAGCGATCGGTTTTTACATTGTTTCATTTTAGCTTCTAAATTGTTCAACAACCCTACGCCTAAAGCTGATATACTAAATGGCTCGTTTTGTTCTCATGTATTTTACATTAAAATTACCCAGCTGCCTAGTGCAGCTACAGTTTATTTCAAAACTGTTTAAAAGCTTTTCTTGTGGGCTTTTGCTCCGAGCTCTATACATTACTGAGCCTGTATTAAATTTTGTAAGATCGACCAGTTTTAACAACTTAAACTTAATGAACATGGGATTTGTGTGAGAATTTCTCCAGGCTTGACCAACAATTCGAATTGTACTTTTTTGTAGTTTGACTAATTGATCAACTCTTGATACATATGTATTACCCCAAATTTCACAACAGTAACCAAGGTAAGGAAGGATAAGAGAACAATACAAACTGTAATTGTAATCACGTGTCGCCGAAGTACCAGGTGACGGGAAAAAGCTGCATTGTAAACTTGCCATGTTTCCTTTCGTCTTGGCAATATGAGAAAGGGAGCATTGACGAAACACTGTAAAGGGGTAAAACATGTAAATGCAGAGCATGCACGCCAGAATTTGAATATCTTCAGCCCTAAAACAGCTGTGCCACAATCAACAGACAATACACGTAACGAAAAAGTTTCTGAAGAATCTACCCATCCAGTCTCAGTTTGTAAGCCGCGAGGAGATTCTTCTTGTCGAGATTAACTGGTCTTTGAAAAAAGTAGAGGACAACTGTACTTTTAATTCGTCAACCAATGTTGGAGACATATTCCGCAAAATGTTTCCAGATAGTGACATAGCCGCATAATTCAATATGCAACGTACAAAATCCTCCTATATCGTTGCCCATGGACTCGACCCATATTTCAAGGACAAGTTAGTTAAAAGCGTTTGTTCAAGTTATATACTACTGTATGACGAATCAAGAAACAAGGTTACAACAGACGAGCAAATGGATGCAATGATCAGACACTGGGTAAGTTCTGAAGCTGTCACACAATATCTTGATTCAAAGTTCCTGGGTCATAAAACAGCCAAAGATCTCCTCAATAACTTCAATGATACGGCAAAAGCCTTGCCACCACACTGGCTCTTACAGGTCGGCGGTGATGGACCAGACGTTACAAATAATAATAATAATAATAATAATAATAATAATAATAATAATTTTTATTTTAAGGATTGCAGTTTCTGTGCTATGAATTCGGCGGTAGGCTGATTGTGATTGTGAAAGGAGGTCATTGCTATCTATACATGCATTGATCCTATTTGCTGCAACCCGCTCTGTAGCCTTAGAGATGAAACTTAAATTAGACACAGGTCTGAAATTTTTCTAGATGTTTGGGTCCAATGCATTACTTTTGATTAAGGGGCGGATGAGGGTTTTTTCATATCTTGCGGTATAACCCCCGATTCTAATGATAAATTTACAATGCCACTTACAGGGGTTTTGTTAGGGCGCGATAACGTGAGATTCTCGCGCTCATTCTCAGATTCTCGCGCTCAAAATTTCAGGGCGCGAGAAAATATCGAGCGCTTTGAGATTCTTGCGCTTAATTTTAGAGGGAGTGATATTTAAAATCAGGAAAATTAAAAACTGAAACACTGGCTGAGGTTAAAGACTTACAATGTAACTAAACAATATATGGAATGAGTAAATCATACTGTCTTGATAAATAGTTAGGATAATATGTGTTTTTTTTACATATATATATATATATATATATATATATATATATATATATATATATATATATATATATATAGATCTAAAACCAGTCATAGGGAGACCATGCCTTTAATATAGCACTTAGGGAGACCATTTGTATATTTTTTACCTTTGCGTGTAGAAAGATAAAAATTACAAAAAATGTTCCTATACGTTGTAGATAATTGGTGTGATTTTTTCTTCTTGTCATATTAAGTAGCAAAAAATAAACAAAAAAGTTGGTCTGCGTATTTTTTCTAGATTTTCCTTGGCATTTTAGGCGACCTGGCTAAAACCACGGAATTTCCCGGGTCTCCGTAAGTGTGTGGTTTAATGCTCTGTCTATTTGGTCTCCCAAAGTAGCATATTTTGCTACTAGTTGGGTGTTTTTGAAGATTTATTTTAAACCTATGTTTATTATTATTGTTATTTGTTATGTATATGCATTGTGTATAAGTTATACGCATGTACGACAGCCTTGAGAGATGACACTATGCACATATTACCAATGACTGTGCCATTTAGTTCTACTTAGCATGCAAATATGTGCAAGATGCTTCATGTTTCTGGTTAAAATATTGTTACGTGACATTTAAACTCTGTAACATTACTTAGGAAAGAAAAGAATTGAAGTAGTAATTAATTATAAACAAAATGTCTCTTCAAGTTGTATATATGGTCGCCTTAAGTCGGTTTATACACCCAGAAATATACAACCAGCAATAAGGAGACCATATATTTTTCATGAATATGTGCTAGATTTTTATATTATTAAGACAAAAAAGTGCTAAATTTATTTTAAATTCCTTAGAAATCATTTTGGTAGGCAAAAAAAGAGTAATGAATATAAAAAAATGGCCTTTGAAGTGTTTTGTATAAGTGTGAAGCAGAGTCCCCTTAAGTCGGTTTACACACTATATATATATATATAAAGTAGGGATACGTTTCATTACGTCATAATGTTTATTACGTCACAATGCATCTTGCTCTCAAGTGTTCGTTTCTTTGAAAAAATGCCTGTTTACAGTGCTAAATTATCCTTTTCTTCAATTTCGTGCTAAACCATGTATAAGCATGTTGAGCAGTTAAGGAAAAAAATACTGGTTGCTATAATATTTTTAAATACATAATATATAGCGGATCTTAAATAAAAATGGCAGTTTTCCCCGGTGTCCTTAAAGCTGATTTTTTGGCACTAATGTTTATACAAGGTATAAAGTTTAGGATCAAATTGAAAGCTTGTTATCAAGTTTCAACAAACAAATTTAATTTTAAACCAAAGTATGTTATATTCGTTATGCCATAAAATCATTCGTTTTTTGTTTGCTGAGTAGTTTCGTAACGTTTAAACACGGTAAGAATTAAGGAGACCTACTTTTGGTCTCCCTAAATTTTTGGTCTCCCTAATACTGGTTTTTTAGCAAAAATGGTCCCCGTATTGCTGGAGGTACACTTCTATATATATATATACGTATACATATGTATATCTCGCGCCCGCCTGAGAAATGCTCGTGCTCTCTCCAGGGGGTCCACGTCTCGCGTCCAGATTTCCTGCAAATAAAACCCCTGCACTTATCCAGGGCATAAGGGATGGGCACTGCTTGATCACTGGTGTAGGAAGGGAGTCAAGTTCGTACGTCGCTGAAGGTGATGCCGAGATTTCTTCTGATTTCTTCGTCTGAGGTTAATTCAAATTTTCTTAAGTTAGCATCCAAGTTAATTTGATCACTAATTTCTGCTTCCCTAACTAAAGTTTCCCTAAGGAAATTTCATCGTTAATTTTAACAATTTTGTCGTAAAAATAATCGGAAAATTTTTTGGAAAGTTTATCTTCGGAAACATCGTTCGGGCACTCAGACTCTAGAGTCCAGTTCAGAATTCGTCTGCATGTTTTATACAGTTCTTTGACATCACTTTTAGAAGTAACAGCCTCATTTTTGTTGAATTAAGTTTTTGCATCGGATACTAAAACATAAACAAACTTATTTTGAGCAGAAAATGCCTCTTCATTTTGTTTAAGACCAGATTTGTGTATTTTCCGTTCCAGGCGACGACGCACTTACCTTTGCTAACCTTATGTTTGGGGTGTACCATTTAGATTTGGCCTAATGACTAAAACCTTTGATTGTTGTGGTGCATGTTTATCTAAAATTTTCAAAAGAGTAGTGTTAAACGATTGAGTAGCAGCTACGGGATCGCTAAAATCCTGGTGAGCAAACGCTTTTTCAGTATTATGGTCAAGAGATGGGGGTCAATGTCTTTAAGCTTTCGAAACGTGATCACTTTTTTCTTTGGGTCAGGCCTTGAAATATCTAAACGAAGGTTAACAAAAAAATAATCTGAGAGTCCAACGTCTCTGACTTTAACATCGTTCAGATATCTTGAATCTCATAAGAACCATATCCAATTTATGGCCATCTTGATGTGTTGTGGCATTGACGCATCACTGAAGACTAAAATAAAAGAGAAGATCACAAAAAAAAAAACACCTGGTTTCACGATTGTCCATATCATCTAGATGAATGTTTTAAGTCCCCTCATATAAAAAATTCATTGCGTGTAGCGCCTACGTCACGTAATAGCTCGGCAACATGATCAAAGAAATCACCTACTGATTGATCTGGGGGTCGGTATATGGCAATACAACGTCAGGAATTGCTGGAATCCAAATGGATAGAGCAGTCAAAAGATTCGGACAATTCATATGACGTTTCATGGTGCGTAAGCTTCAGACAATCTTTGCATGATGAACCAACTCCTCCACCCCGTTGGTCCTTTCCATATGAGTGTGTGAAGCTTCTCCAATCATTGAACCATCAGTTTCACTTAACTATATTTCAGTCAGTACGAACATGTCTAAATCTGAGTCAATAGTATGATCAGACACAAAACCAGTTTTACTCCTTACAGATCGAACATTCCTGAGACCCATATGGCTATTTTATGTAAGCTTCGCCTTTTTAATGTATGCCAAATTTCAGGAGTTACTTGACGTTCCTTTTGAAAATTTTTTGCTTGAATTCGGTGTCTTAAAATTACAGGCATAGGATTTGTTTTGGTCAAATTTCCTCTGTATACCCTCGTATAGGGTTTATCTGACGTGCGATTTGAAGTAACTAGGTCAATAGATTGACTTACATTACTATCTGACATGCCAATACTTCCCGTGTCCAGGTAATTTATAATGCACAAAACCATGTATAATGACACATATGCACTCATTGACATAATTCAATCTTTATCCTTTCAGTGCGTTTGGCTATGTACTCAATAAACAATACATTTTTTTTTAAATCGTGATTTTTTTATTTTTTTTTATTTAAATCTGATTTTTTTCTTTTTATTTTATTTAAATCACCAAGGCAGCTAGAAAAATTAGACAACCATGCATATGATCCTTATTTATTGGATTATATGACTTATGTTTACAATACCTGTTAAGAACCAAAGCATCGCATCTGTTACTAAGATACTGCTGAATTTTACCAAGAAAAATATGTAAAGGTTAACAAGATTTCGGAAGCTGTTACATCCACATTCATTGCATCGCGAAAGAAATTGAGCACTTTACCTTCCTCCATTTCCTTTTCGTGGTCCTGGGGCTCATCCCGCTGACTTGCAGATGCAGCCGTTGCATAGGATTGAACGTCCAATCCACTGATCACAACGTTTTCAATACGACTGTATTGTTCTAGCATGTCAGTTCTGTTTTCAAGAGAGCATATTTGTTCAGATCTTTCTTCGTTAATCCAGCCTCGGTGACCTAGTGGTTAGAGTGTCCGCCTCGAGACTGGAAGATCGTGGGTTCAAACCCCAGTCGTGTCACACCTAAGACTTTAAAATTGGGACTCCTCCTTGCTACCCTGTGAGACACTCCACATGTAAGGGTTAGAAGGAGGGCTGGAATGCCCCATTTCAGTATAATGTGGCAGGGGGATCCCGACATGACCATAGCAGTTGAAAGGGATCTAAAGAACAATACAATACAATTCTTCGTTAACCTTTTCTAGTTCCGCACTTTGCCAGGCTTATCCTTATTTTCTTTTTGTGAGAGTAGCAATACTAGCAACTAGTTTCGAGATTCGGCTTTCTGTGTTAAAGAGCTGATCTTCAACGCTGTTCAGCTTTTCCAGTTTTGTAAGCTTCTCCGTGGTACCCTAAATACTCACTTCACTTTTGTTTTCGTTGACATTAGTTGAAGAGGTTCTATTCGATTTACGGGGAGACATTGCATTATACTTCTAGAACAGATGTTACATTGTTCCAGGTCAATCGGCCGTATATCTACACCTGCTCTCTTCCTTTCAAATATGTAACATTTTTCTGGTATCGGAGCTATACTGTATTATCGCTCACACTTTAAGCAGAAAAATCCATAATATTCATGGTATGCCATAAAAAAGATTGTCCTTTCACTTTCATCTTACGCTTTGTAGCAGATTTTAGTGTTTGCAAGTTAAGGGAAAAATAAGACACAAAGCATAAAAAACGTGTTTACTCTAGTGGGTGATAAGTTCAACATCAGCAATAGATATTGCTTGAATCGTGGAAAATGTAAATAAAATGGCTTGGTATCTTATTATTACATAGACAGAGTTTAAATACAAACATGGATAAAGGCAAACAGATCGTACATTTTACAGGCAAATGACCAGCATGTTGCATGGCTTATTTCCGGTCAGTGTGAAGAGAAGATGTAACATCGATCACTTGAGCAAAAATTTAATCATACAGTCGTGATATCAAGCATAATTATTATAAATACTGTTATAATTATTACTTTAGTCCCGAGACCGCGCTGTGGGGGGGGGGGGGGGGGGAGGGGGGGAGCAACTCCCAAAACGCTACTCGTTGGTACTTCCGCCTCCTTTCGCCTCCTTTTTACAGTGAATTATTTGCTCGCGCCATATCTTGGTAAGTACTGAAGTGATTAGTTTTTTGAAAAAAAAAAAAAGCATTATGTTGGGCCAGTGCGACGCGTGGTTATTTTTTCTTAAAAAGTTTGTTTAAAAAGCAGGAACCCAAGTAGGGAGTTTTTTTTTCGAAGTTCTCAGAGCCCATCTCGTATGGCGCAGCCGTGCTGATTTTTAACCAACCAAAGATTTCTGAATCGTAACTTTACGAAACAAATGTATTTATTCATATATTCTGTGCTGAAACTTGGAATTAATTTATTAAAAATTGCTCACATCGACAATTAAAAGCGATTGAAAGTAAGATGCCTAATGTATGTATTTGAAAGTATTTCACGGGTGTAATATTCCTCATATCTCATGCAGAAGAAGTACCTCTGCCATTGATAATCCGAAATAAATTACAACTTTAGAGAAAAGATGTGGTACATTTGCATTTATATTTTGTTCAAATTAATTACTTGAATGAATAAAAACATACTACGTGATCGAATACAGTTGTCACAGTTGATGAAAACAAAGCAGGCATTTCTCACATTTTAATGCAAAATTACGCGTTCTGAATGCTGAGAATATATATTACGTTGCAAGCGCAGGGAAAATATAAAAACACACATTTAGCTTTGCTGCGCTTTTGGTGCGCAACAATCGTTTTCTTGCGTCGCTTATATCCTTAATGAGGTGGACGTTTGTGGTCCTCTGGTAGCCCGCAGTGACTGACTCATGCAGTATGCGAGCGTAGTTGTAAACTTAAACAATATTCCCACAAAAAAGCGAAACAACTTTATTGCAGAGTTCCGTTTATACCGAGGTTTAAAGTTGTTTCACTTTTTGTGATATTGTTTACATTTACAACACGTGTGTTGCTTGTGGCCTGGAAGTTGTTTTTGATTTTGCAGATGGCCTGTAAGCTCGTGAGTGCGGACGGAAGGCATGAACCAATAGAACTGCCGCATGGGAAGCCTCGTGTGATTGGTCGCAGCAAGGACACTCTCATTCAAAATCTGCAGGTGTCCAGAAAACAAGGTACAACCGTTGCTGATTGTACTCTTATCTTTTTTAAATTCAAGATGCATTAACGCATTATTGTTGTAAAATGGCGCATTAATCGTTTGTTTGTACAAATTATCTTTTACAGTTCTTGCAAACAAGAACTGTGCCAAGATGAAGGGCGCCGTAAGTGGTTTCGAGTGCATGTCGCTGTTAGCAGTGGCAGCCGCAGTGTCATGACTGGATAAACTGTGCAAACAAATCACCAATTTCCCAGTGAATGTGATTGAATTGTTCTATTTTTTCACACACGTGTGAGATATATACAAAGTAAGTACCCGGAAGACAAACATGTAGCATTGGTAACCATTGATGTCACTTTTTGGAAGACATTGATAGGTGTCACTTGTGGTATTGCTGACTGTGATGTCACCTGTAGTGTCAACTGTGATATCACAGTTAGTGGCGGGACCATCATTCGAATATTCGTTCGTTTGAGTAGGGTTCTATCCCTATTTTTTGATATTCGAATATTTTGGATTTTGTATAAGTTTCAAATTATTTTTCGTAAGAAGAGAGAATTTTTAGCCTTGCAGGCAACATCGTTACAAAGAAAAGGTCTCAGCTGAGACCGGAAAATATTAATATCCTATTTCCCTTATAAGAATTCGCAGATTTTCAGTTGTACAGAAACTAGGCAGGAGTTGGTTTTGTTTCTCGGCATTACATAGTTATAGTAATACACCTTACTATCCCCTGGCCCAACTTTGTTGTCGAAGTGGATATAAGATTTGGTTTTGCCGTCCGTCCGTCCGTCACGCTTTTGGATAGCCGTCTTGTATGCACAACTCCGACGAACGGGTAAGCACACACATTTCAAATCCTATACGGATTTACTCATCATGTATTGTAGTTGTGCACCTCGTATTCAGTTTCTCCGACTTTTCATTTATTTAGCTAAAATTAAGGTCGAAATTTAGCATACTTTGATTTTGCCTGAAATACTTGACATAGGTATTTTAAGATCTCTTAATTAACGAAATAAAAGTTTGATGTTCACTGCATGTTTGTTTGTTTTCTGAATAATTTATGATAATACAGCCTCATATTACACAATAATACACAACCACACATGACTGGTAACATTTTTGGGGTAGAAGTAATAATGTGGATGTAAATGCAAAAATGTCCACAATTTCGAAAAATATTCAAATAATATTCGAATATTGCTCCCAAATAGTGGAACCCTGTTTTGGTATTCGAATACCACCACTATATCACAGCGGTGTCAGCTGTGATATCACTTGCTGTCTCAACTGCGAGATCATTTGTCGTGTGTCTTGAAGAACTTTTACCGTGAGTTCACAGATGTTCTCACATAGGATATCACTCGCGGGTCACCAGTGATGCAATATGTTGTCACCTGTGATACAGAGCAGCTGGTTTGTGTCTTTTAGTGCAGTTGACAGCTGACTGTGATGCAGAGACAGTGGCTGTGAAACAGCTGGGCGCCAATCCGTGTAAACTAGACAACACAGAGCTACAGAAGGGCGCCATGGCAACCATGACGACGCACTCAGTGCTTTATGTCGTCACTGGGTCGTTTCCCTACCGAGTGGAATTTAGCCAATCAAAAAAGGCCAAGATTCCTGACATGTTCAACAAAACAAAAAGTAAAAAACGCAAAAGCGAAGCAGATGATTCTGATAACAAACAATTAATTAAAAAACAGAAAACTGAAAATGATTTGTCTGATAAAAAAGCGGCAGCCAGTGAAAAATCAGAAATAGATAAAAAGGGGACGGAGCATTCAGACATGAGTGACAGCGAGTCGGATGGTGTGGACGAGAGATTACGCGCCATGAAAGAAACGTTAAAGAAAACAGAGAAGAAAGTTGTGAAGGAGATACCCATATGCAGCTCTGAACAAGTGACATGTAAGTATTATGTATCCCCGACCGAGGGGAGACGTGTAGTGTTTGTACGTTCTATGTGTGGGTGTGTGTGTCAGTCTGTTGTGAACAAAATGTTTTGTGCAAAATATCTCGAGAACGACAAGTGGGATCAACTTTAAACTTTTGTCTGTTTTATTTCCTGGATAGGTCGGACGGTTCTGACAACTTTTCATGCATGTTACGTTATTAGGGAAGGCGTATGACGTAAGCACGTCAAAATTTTGTGTGCGAAATTTCTGAGCCGCTAAGCATTGGAAAGAGTTCAGACTTGGTGGGATTGTGCTCGGTAGGTCCGAAAGATTCTCCCGTTTTTTTTTTCGTGAGTACAGCTAAATATGTATATATTTTGAACAAGATTTTGTGTGCAAGATATCTCAGTAAGTCGTGTCGGCTTCAAATTTTATGTGGATATTCGCTGGGTCAGTCGGGCGGTTCTATCAACTTTTGACGCACGTTTAATTGTTAGGGAAGACGTATGACGTCATTACGTAAAAATCTTGTATATAAGATTTCTCAGCCGCTGAACATCGGAGAAACTTATTGGGAATGTTGTTTGGTAGGTCCGAAGGATTCTGTCAAATATGACCGAACGTCATTTAGTGAAATATCTCGATAGCGGAAAATCGGATCGACGCTGCACCCCCTCACCCTCGCCCCCACCCCCACCCCAGCTTCCGCTTTTGTCTGCTCTTTTGTTAACTAACGATAGCTATTAACTACGCTTGGGATTTCAGCGTTTTCCAGAAGGTTCTCCAAGCTTGTTTCGACATACTTGAAAACATTAGCTGTACAGATATCGATCATGTGTTGCATTTCGTGTGATGCTTCTTTTTGAGCGTTACTCGCCTACAGCTATTAGCGCGTTTTCATTTGGCTACCAAGCTGTTTCATATATGGGAATAATTACGTAACGACTCGCGATTTTTGTGCAGTACCTGGAACTAGCTTTCACCTTTAAAGTGGGGTCATCTAACATTTTCTGTTATGACAAGCAATACACCATTTTACACTAAATTGCCTACCCCCACTCTCCCACCGAGGTGGGTGATGTGTGGCACACTTTTGAAGAATGTCTTTCTAGTGCTTTTTTAGCCGATGGGAATGCGCGAAGACAAGGTATACATTATGGCTATAATTACACTTACTGCACAAACCTTTACAGCAACTTTTGCTAAAATGGTTAGTTTCACATGAGAAACCTGAAGGGAAGGGGGAGGAGGGTAGTTAAGGTAAACAAAAAAGGTGTTTCGGTAAATCTGTTTGTAACTGCCACTTTCAAGATCAAGATAACTTTCAGTTTCGGATAACAAGACTACTGTAAAACCTGCCTGTTTTGACCAACTCCCAGATCCTGATAAACAAAATACGTACAGTAAAACTGCTGTAATGACCAACTTCAAAACCGGGATAAAGAGAACTACAATAAAGCCTGTTTAGCGACCACCGTCTGGAACCGGACAAAAAGACAGTAAAACCTCTTTAGTGACCACCTTCTAGACCCGGATAAGACACCTAAATCTAAAATTGTATATAAAAGGATTGAAATACCCACAATTCAAGTTACGTACTCCCCTCCCCTTCAAACATTGGATAAAGGTGATACACAACCCGACTACTGGGCACATGGGATTCATTTATATAAGGTAAAATTTCTTATTATTCTGAAAATAGTATACAGTTGTTCAAATAAAACTTTGTGACTGCCCTGTTCGGGGAAACAGAAATGGAAAATGGTTACTGGTGAATAATAAGTTTTAGTCGGGTAGACATTTGTTTTTGTTTACAAAAACAAACAATTTAATAGGTATCGATTGAAAGTGTGTGATATAAGCTTGTACTTTTATGTTTGTGTGCACTGGCCCTCTAGTTCACTTATTGGCCACTTGTCTTGTTTGTGTAAAATCGGACGGATGTGGATTGACGTGGGGAGGGGAAGGGAGGGGGGGGGGGGGGGGTGAGGGGAAGTGGCGACATTTGGTATGGTAAATTAATGGTAGAATAACAATTTTCCTGATAATCCAATTTACAGTTTCGACTGCGCATGCGCATTGAAGGAAATGTGCGAGATTCCAGTTCAGATAAACCAAAAAATATAAAAATAAGGAAAAGGTGTTAAAAATTGTTTTTCTTTGTCATAACAGAGCTATAAGGGCTATAATTTATACATGACGTTATTAAAATGGTTTTCTAACCCAAAGCGAGATCTACACCTATTTCAAACTGATCTTGTCATTTTCTCCGTTGACACCCATACATTTCTATCCCCCAAAACTAGTCCTGTCATTTATCGTAAAGTCAGTGAAACTGAATCGGCTTCGCACTGTTGGAATACATTCAACTAGTTAACTATTCTGGATAATCTGGTTTCAGCCTTACCGTTTGGCGTTGCGTTTACACATATATAACACGAACCGTGATTTGGAAACGATTTCTGCACTCTTTCAGATTTATGGCTGTTCCGTTTGGACTCCAAGCCACTGTAGATGAAGGTCTTGTTTGTGAGCTGGGCACTTTAAAATCTATGGTTATGGAAAATTAACCACATGTCACCTAATAATGATGATAATAATAAAAATCCAAAGTTTTAATCGACTGCTTTTAGCCGTTTCCGGTGGTGGAGAGGAGGGCAGCGCACCGACCACGGAGGCTGTGTGGGAACAGCCAGATAAGAGGCTTCTCGTCTTCACCGCTAGGGGCGTGCAGGCGCGCAGTAAGGTAAGACCCGATTATTATTATTATTATTATTATTATTATTATTATTATTATTATTATTATTATTATTATTATTATTATTATTATTATTATTATTATTAGAGATAAAAGCTTAATTTATTTTCGTCCGTTTGCCATTTTAAATAATAATCGCAGTACCAATGATGATACTGCGGGAATACTGTGGTAATACTGCGGGAATACTTTGGTACCGGTAATATTTTGGTAATACTGCGGGAATACTGTGGTAATATTGTGGTAATGCTGCGGGAATACTGTGGTAATACTGCGGTAATGCTGTGTTAATACCGCGGGAATACTGTGGTAATACTGCGGGAGTACTGTGGAAATACTGTGGTAATACTTCGGTAATGCTGTGTTAATACTGCGGGAATACTGTAGTAATACTGTTGTTATACTGGGTTTTGTAGATAGCAGGATTCGACATTGATGGCTGCATAATTTGCACCAAGTCTGGAAAAGTTTTTCCAACCGACATCAACGATTGGCAGTAAGTGTGACGTCACTCGCCGTAAGATGTTTATGATATATTTGCGATAAAATCGTCCATAGTTGGCTTAAGGGTGCACTTGTGCAAATAGCCTCGGGGTGGAGGGGTGAAAATGGAAATGTGGTAACTTGCTGTGTAATGCCAATTTCACGCGTTTTGAGATTAACATACATGTAGTGAAAAATGTTGAATTAAAAATTTTAGTTAACACAGTGAAAATGGACGTAAATGACTGGAACCTAAACATCTTTGGTCTGTGCATCTGACATGTGAGTCCATAGTGTTTTAAGCCTTAACTTGATGGAAGCCCCTTTCGCCCCCCCCCCACCCCTCCCCTTCCCCTACATTTGATCTTTTGACTTCGTCAGTGAAATGATAAATATTTGTTTTTCTCCTGCAGGATTTTATTTGCGGAGATTCCTGGAAGGTTGAAAAAATTACACGCGGAAGGATATAAAGTTGTTTTCTTTACTAACCAAGTTCGTATACTTTCCTTCAGTATTTTCTTTCTTTTTGGAGAATTTCTACCTTTCCGGTGTCCTGATCTATTGACCCATGCTCGGCATTCGTCACAGTTTTTCAACACATGGAATTCTTACGCCTATCTTAAAAAATATCTTTAGTTAGAAGTTGTGTTTGAGCCCTCATTAACTGTTAAAATTTTGTAGTTACGTTGCATCTTCATTCAAACATTAAGGGCGCCGTTAACAGAAAAAAAAAACCAATTGAATAAAACCCGAAATAGTGCGTAATTTTCTTGTCCAACAGAAAGGTATTGAGACGGGCAAGCTGCAAATAAAAGATTTCAAAACCAAAGTGGAGCGTATTGTGTCCAAGTTGGGGGTACCAGTGCAGGTGTTTGTCTCCACCGGTTCCGGGGCGTTTAGGAAACCAGGACTGGGGATGTGGAACCATCTGATTAAACAGGTCATACAACTTTAAAGTATATTATAAAAAAGTACATTCTACATTGTACGTAATAGAAAATGTTAAACAAGGTAAATTAATATATTTGTTTTTATTTTTAATAAAAAAAAAAATAATAATAAAATAAATAAACTAATAAAAATAATGAAATAACTGTGGTACTTTTAAGAGGCTAGCAGAGTATTATAACAGTGCAGCACTCGAGTTGTATAATCGTATGATACTGTAGCAGGAGAGTGCTATGGCAGTGGGCTACGAGAGTACGAGAGCAGCTTAGGAATAAAACCGAAGTGAAGAAGTGCATAGTGTAGTGCAGTAGTAGAGTGATGTAGTGGTGCGGTAGAGTAGCTTAGGGGTTGAGAAGTGTAGTAGGAGCGTGGTTGAGTAGAGGGGCGGGTGGCGTGACCACCCGTGGTGGCGGCGTGTGCACATTCTTCCTTCCTTGCAGAAGAACGAGGGCGTGGCGTTGCGCATGCGTGACTGCGTGTACGTGGGGGACGCGGCGGGCAGACCCAAGGACTGGGCGCCGGGCAAGAAGAAGGACTTCAGCTGCAGTGATAGGCTGGTGCGTAGCGCCGTGGCAATCCCATGGCAGCCCCCATGAAAAAAGAATACTAACACACCACCGGTGCACTTCTAATGGGTTGAAGGTGTTAATACACAATAAACCTCACGCAAATCAGTATCTTTAAGCATAGAATCGCTTGTAATTAATTGTTTCAGTGCCGTCTACAGTCGTCAGTTTGAGTGGCAAAGCAACGATTGCAGCACACCTTGCAAAAAAAAAAAAAAAAAAAAAAAAAAACGGGGGAAGGGATGGGGGGGGGGGGGGGGAACAGGGAGACGACAAAAGTAAGTTGAAAGTGGACACAGCACGCAAAGGTGTTTCGTATCGATCCGACAGTTGTGGTTTATGGGTGATTCTTATGTCAGTTATGTCAGCAGTAACATGCTGGGCTGAACGTATGAAGAACTTGTTTTCATTTCATGATTGCCAGTACGCGTACAAAGAAATCAGTAATATTTTACCTCGTAAATACGCCCGGTAGGTACGTGTTGCTGTACTCGCTGCTCTTCTAGTATTGAGAACGTCACACTGTGCGCTGCAGAATACGGTTACTTGATATCGTCATAACGTAACTGCGCGTCAGAAAGCATGGTAGAGGGGCGCAAAAATTATCTAAATTATAAGATGGGAAGATTTGAACTGGAAATCATGAAATAAAAATTAAATCACACTCGCGTTTGGTCTTACCCGAAAACCCTGCCTTAACATTAACGCATAGCTCGCGCTCGCCTTTCAGACTCGTGCTGCCAGTGCTACAGGCTGCGGGAGGGTTTCTCGGATCAGTCCTCCCGCTCGTGTGTTTCAGGCTCGTGTGGTTTTAATACTTTCATGTGCAGATGCAGACAGTTTTCAAATTCCCTTGTTTCTTTTTGTCAGAGGGGAACAGATGCTCGGGTTTCTGCTTTGTGTGAAATGAACAAAGCATGTTTTGTTTCAGTTCGCACTGAATGCTGACGTCACATTCCACACACCCGAGGAATTTTTCCTCGGCCACAAACCCGCCAAGTTCGTCATGCCAGAGTTTAACCCCGCCGCGCTCGACAGCAGTACGCCATTGCTGACGCCACCTGGTGCCAGCGCCACGGCTAGCTGCACCGAGGTGGTGGTCATGGTGGGATTCCCCGCGTGTGAGTATACCTGCAAGTCATGTGATCAGATACTGAACAGTACCACCTAACACCGAAGTCAAAGATATTTTAAGATTTGTAGATGTTCAAAGATTAAATGTTAAAACTGAAATACCAGAATGCGCAAACGGTGACCGAAAAACTGTCAATATGTTATGTAGAAGGATGTCAGATGTCAATTTGTTATCATAGGGGCATGTCAGATGTCAGTGTGTTGTCACAGTGGCATGTCAGTGTATAATTATGGGGGCTAAAAGATATGTTAAGAAAGGGAGTGTCCCGAAACTAGGTCTTGAGAAACGGAGAGACATCAGGAAACTTTAGATTGTTTTTTTTTCAGAAGTATTGCCGCATTTAATTTCCAAAAAACTCTTTTTACGAAATCAGCTTGTGCTTTCAGCGCACGTACACATTTTATTACAGCATTTTCCCGGGCATTATCCCCATCTCCCATCTCCCAGCCTCATCAATACGATCCGTAAATGGTTGACGCCCCCATCCAGATGATTTCTGAAAAGTCTCACCACTTCTTCTGAAAGGTAGCTTTTTGTGAGGGGGGGGGGGGGGTGGGGGGGGTGGGGGGGGGGGTGGGAGGCGTCTCGATGTGAGAAGGCTATGCTGTTCAGCGGGTGGGGTTGGGTGGGGGGGGGGAGCGGAAAACTTACGTCACCCCTACCCTCTACCCCACCGACACAGGCGTGTACTGAATTGGCTCCACAGATGTCGGTAACAGCGATCACTGACCGGCAGAAAATCCTCGGTGACCGAAAACGAAACATTGCGAACTGGATTAAATAATAAAGAAATGTATATCTTAGTTTCAATACCAATATTTGCTGTTGGTTAAAGACAGGCCACAGCGAAGTTCTTAACTGACATTTCCTCGCTTTCAAAGCCAAAAATTTGAATAGATGTTGTCACCGATGGAGTTATTCTGTTGTCGTGTCCCTACCCGAGAGCCTGACCCTGACACACCCTCATTAAATAGGAGCACGGGCCAATATCTCACCACTAGCATCGGGAGCCATCATAGCTGGGCGGTGGTGACGTCACGTGACTCGCACGTTTTTTGTTTACAGCGGGCAAGAGCCACTTTGCGAGGGAGCACTTGGTGAGCAAAGGCTACGTGCATGTCAACAGGGTAAGTGTGTGCCAACAGGATAAGTGTGTGACTGTGTGTCAACAAATTGAGTTCATGTCAACAGGATGTTTGTCAGTAGGATGGTTGGATGCCATCAGGGTGAATGTGTCAACAGGGTGAGTGTGTGTCAACAGGGCGGGTGTATGCCAACATGGTGGGTGTGTTTCAACAGCGCGCGTGTATGTCAACAGGGTGGGTGTATGTCAGCAGGGTAAATGTATGTCAACAAGGTGGGTGTATGTCAACAGCGCGCGTGTATGTCAACAGGGTGGGTGTATGTCAACAGCGCGCGTGTATGTCAACAGGGTGGGTGTATGTCAACATTGTGATTATATGTCAACAAGGTGGGTATATGTCAACAGGGTGAGTGTATGTCAGTAAGGTGAGTGCGTGTAAACAGTTAAAATGTTTCACATTAAAACGTTATTATGACGGCTAAATATCTGAAAAAAAGTGTAGAGGCATGGATGCTCTATGAAACAACAAGACAAAAAGAATATCAGAGGTGGCACATCAGTATAAAGGATTTATCGAGCATGCAGGGGCGTTTCCAGGATTCAAGTAATGTTTATTACCCTCGGCATACGCGTGACGTCATGATAGATGGTTGCAGGACACGCAGAAGACGTGGCAGAAGTGCGTGGAGAGGACGGACAGAGCGCTGAAGGAGGGATTAAGCGTGGTGGTAGATAATACCAACCCCGACCGGGAGTCGCGAGCCAGGTGTGTGTGACACCCCCCCCCCTACCCGCACCCTCCGCTCCCTCCCCCCCCCCCCCCCCCCCCCCCCCCACACACGCACACACGTATTCCCCGTCATGGGGAGTGAGGGAACTATTCATCGGGTTGGTCGATCCCGACCGACACCAGACCCCCTTCCTCTGGCCCCCCTTCCGCCCCTACTTGCCACAGGGCGTGGAGGTCATGCTATTACCCTTACGCATCCAAATCTTTTCAATATTATGTTCATAAATAAAGACGCAAGTACCGCCCGGTCTGTTTTTTTTTCGAGAAGTTTGCTCCTGGTCAGTTAAAATATAATGGAAAAAGAGAGTCGTTATGCACCTCGTCTGCAGGTACACGTCGGTGGCGAAGAAGCACGGTGTACAATGCCGGTGCTTCGTCATGGCAACGAGCTTCCAGCACGCCAGGCACAACGAGCGCTTCCGGGAAATGACGGACGCGACCCACGAGCGCATCAACGACATGGTCATGAACAGCTACAAGTGAGTGTGTGTAGGCGGGGGGGGGGGGGGGGGAGGGGGTGGGGGAGGGGGAGGGGGAGCTTCCAGCACGCCAGGCGCAACGAGCGCTTCCGGGAGATGACAACGCGACCCACGAGCGAGGGGGGGGGGGGGGGCAGGGGCGAGAAATTGTATGTGTGTAAGGGTGGGTGTCGCATGGTTAGGGGTAGGGGAAGTGTCACATGATGAGTGTCTCGCGAGTCGATTCAGTGACGTGTTGAGGAGTGTAACGTGGTGACGGAGTCACGTGATCATCGGATCACTTGCTAGATTATTTTTTTATTCGACATTTTCACACATTGTGCTGTCTTTCAGGGATTCTTTTAATTGCACTAATGCAACCTTTAAGAAGAAATCAGAAAAAATATCCTAAAATTAGTGAATTGTTTCAAAATGCAAAATGAAGTGACTTACAGCTGGTAGACCCAATCGAGAAACGGTCCCAGGATTCATACAAGCTAGGATATATGGTTTGACAAAGAATGATTACATTGTACTTTTGTGTGCTTTCAGGAACAAATTCATAGAACCACAGACAAGCGAAGGCTTTGCTGAAATAGTCAAGGTCAATGTGGTGCCGAAATTCACCGATCCGGAGAAAGAAAAACTCTACAGACAATATTTGCTCGAAAAATAACGCATAATGAGCGACTGTAATGATCTTTGTTAAAGTAGGAATAGCAGAATTATACTGTATGCTCACGTTATGAAAACACAGGTTATAACGACAGCGCATTGGTATTTTGGTAGCGGGGGAGGGGGGAGGGGTGGGATGGGATGGTGGAGACGGCGGGGGGGGGGGGGGTTGGGGGGGGGGGGCTACTCGCTGTCATATGTGTTATCCGCCATTGATTTTAACTGTAACTGTACTCGAGAATAGTTAAAAACATGTGGGTTTGCAAAACCCGAGATGAACATTATGAAATAAAGAAGAGAAACAGAAATCAATTAGTTCACAAAAGCAGCTTGCAGCTTGACTCACATTGGTGTGATTCACCCAGTCGCATATATCTGTGTTTTTTTGGGTCGATACCTGAGCAGTGATGTAATATTAAGTTATCGATTTATTGTACCACCAACGAACATCATTACAATGTTATTTAGAACAATTTAAGCCTGATGATTGATGGCGTTCAGCTCTCGTATCAAGCATTAATGATTAATGATATAAATAAGAACTATGATGGAAATAGTCAACTGCAAGTGAAAATGGTTTGAACTGGTGTTAAGTCATCTAAAAGTCTTCTAGGATGTGGACCAAGTGGATTGCTGTTGGAACTGAATTCTGGACATTATTTGTGACAGTCCAGAGCCATACGAGCATGCGCTGGTGGTGGTGGTGTTGCTGGTGGTGCTGGTGGGGGTGTCTCTCACCGATGTCGTTGAGTGAGCGTCAGGTGACGTCAGTCTGCGCTTCTCTGTCACGTCCTCTGTTCGTCTGTGTGTTCGAAGCTTGTCACCGCTGCATGGCACAAACCCCTTGAGTGGACGGTGGTTCTCTGTATAATGTCAAACCCCATGAAGTATGCTGATGCTGTGGTGCGGCTGTCACGTGATCTGCTAGTCACTTGTGGTGGTGGTGGTGGTTGCGGTGGTGGTGGTAACTTGTAAGCGGCTGTCGTTGGAGTCGGCTCCGAGCGCCGCTTCCTCATCTACTCTCCTCTGCCACAATATGACCTGCAGTAGGTTGGCGGTGTCGTTAAACCAATCCAATAACGAACTAACTAGCCTATTGTTTGCTTGTTCGCACACCAGAAGTCACTGATGACTGTTAATCTGCGTTTATAGCCCATTTCTAATCGCAGATTATATATTATTTATTTCATACAGTGTATTTTTCGGGTAATGCAAGATTATTATCCCAATGTTTCGGAGTTGAAGCAAGTAGTAATAAACTTTTTCGGATTCCAGACCAATCGTTTTTATTGGTTTTCACATGATGACGTCATCTTAAGAAAACACACAGAGTATGTTTGTCATTTGCGTAATAACTAAACAAATGCGTAATAAGTAAACATTGTAAAATTCCAATTCACCCCTGTGTGTTGGTTGTAATCAAACAATTTCAACAATAGTGATATAAATAACCACAGTTGTCTAAATTAATCTGAATTTTCATTTAAATTATTTGATTATATTTACGAAACATGTAATCTGTTTTACTTTTGCGGAATTTTAAATTGACCTTCTGTTCTGTTGTTTTATGTTTTATATGTCAAACCTGACAGAGAATAGACACAGAATAGGAATGCAATAGTCCAAACTTCCTGCAGCGGTTTCAATAGATCCATTATCATTCCGAGAAGTTTGGGTTGCATAAAACATTAACATTCAAACAACTAAATAGTTCCCGTCATTCTTATTTAATCAGTTGGGGACATAGTTATCGTCGTCCGAAAAGTTTGGCACTTAATGGTTTTACTTTCTACCTGTTACTTCATTTTATTGTAGTTTTTTTTTTATCGAAACATGAGCATATTGAAAAAAAAATGCTCCCATCAGTTTTAACTTAACAATTTCAGCAACTGGTGCATTTCACACTGAGTTTCAGTCTAAAATGTAAATGTTAACTAACAACAAAAATCGAAGGAATCTGATAGTCATTTGCTTAAAATTTTAATGAATTCCGTTATTAACCCTTTGTCGGACTGGGTTAGTCGTATCACTATAGGGGGCTTGAATGTATGTGCTTATTTTAAACTTTTTCTTTAAAATGCTACTCCTCCTACAGTTTTACACCAATCGTGTTTTAGATGTTACGCAGGGATGTTCCCCAGGGGTTCGCCTGCCAGGCTTTTTTTTTCGCGGTTTGCCAAAAACTGCCGAAATGGCGGAACTTTGAAGTTTGGCAAAATGTGGACTAAATGGTAGTAAGTAACTGAATTGTCAAACCGTTCATTTCTCTCAGTCTTTTTCAAATACTTATAAAATTTTAATCGAAAGTTTCTTAGGTGCGTCTCCACTTGGACTTTGCTTTTTCGCGAATGACAAAAAAAATTGCCGAAATGGTGGAATTTTAAAAATTTTGTGAAATTGTGTAAATGTCGGTAAATACGTGAATCGTTAAAACCCAACCTCTCCAACATCCCTTTTCGGGTATCTTCCAAATTCGAGTTAAATGCATTTTACATACTTCATTTTTTGGCCTAACAGTATTCGTTTCAGAGTTTTTCTCTCTTTCCTTGTTTGGTAGTTCGGCTGGATCATGTCCTTGGGCATACTTGTTTTGACGATTGTTGAAAAACTGACAAAGTGGCGACACTTTTTGTGCCCGTATTGACCCGTTTTTAAAATGCTACTCCTCCTACAGTTTTACACCAATCGTTTTTTAGATGTTACGCAGGGGTGTTCCCCAGGGGTTCGCCTACCAGGCTATTATTTTTTTCACGATTTGCCAAAAACTGCCGAAATAGCGGAACTTTGAAGTTTGGCAAAAAGTTGAATAAATGGTAGTAAATAACTGAATTGTCAAACCGTTCATTTCTCTCAGTCTTTTTCAAATACTTATAAAATTTTAATCGAAAATGTCTTAGGTGCTTCGCCACGTGGATTTGCTTTTTTCGCGAATGACAAAAAAAAATGCCGAAATGGTGGAATTGTAAAAATTTTGTAAGGGGGACAACTGTCGGTAAATACGTGAATCGTCAAAACCCAACCTCTGTATCACTCCTTTTCGGGTAGCTTCCAAATTCGAATTAAATGCATTTTACATACTTCATTATTTGGCCTAACAGTATTCGTTTCAGATTTTTTCTCTCTTTTCTTGTTTGGTAACTCGGCTGGGTTGTGTCCTTGGACATGCTTGTATAATTTATTCGCAATAAATTTGAAGCTTCGGCCCCTTTTTATTTGAAAATTACAAAAATACAATTCTTATAAAATATGAGGCACCCGTGCACTGTTCAAATTCACCACTGGTGACGCTCAAACCCTTTTGCACATCCAGAGTAAAACGCAAGTTCTCCGTCATTTTGTGATCTAAACTATCGCGGCGATTGATGTATCAGTTTACAGGATTGTCAAAATTGATCACAGTTACATAATGATATGGCTATTATAGTTACAAAAATTGGGGAAAATACCATTAACAGCGATTTTGGGTTCAGTATGGTCGGAATTTTCTAATTTTATTAAATTTTGCATTTTTTTTGCTGCCAAAATTCACAAAATGATTTTTTTGTCTTCAGTTATTAGTGACATACTTGTTTACTTGCCACCTGCACTTGCTGCCTGTAGTTGCCATGAGGAAGAAGATTTAGTGGGACTTATAGCGAATGTACTGGTATTCGACGTATGTGTAGAGTATTAGTATTTGGACATATATAGAGTACTGGTATTCAACACATGTGTAAAATATGATATTCGACGCATGCATAGAGTGCTGATATTCGAGACATGTATAGAGTACTGGTATTCGACAAAATTTATTTCAATGAGTTTAATACCGGTTGCACTAAAATCGATCTCACTTCGAGTGACGTTTTCAAAGACCCTACACAGTGCTGTAATGAGCTCCTTCACAGTGCTGTAATAAGCCCATGAATAATGCTGTAATAAGCCCCTACACAAAGTTACAGTAATCTACACAAGGCTGCAAGAATCTCCTACACAAGACTGTAATAAGGCCATTAACAATGATATAATAAGCTTCTACACACGGCTGTAATAGGCCATAAATAATACTGTAATAATCTCCTGCACAAGACTAATAAGCTCCTACACAATGCCGTAATAAGCTCCTACACAAGGTTGCAATAAGCTGCAACAGAGTGCTGTAATAAGGCCCTGCATAATGCTGTAACAAGCTCCCACATAAGGTTTTAATTATCTACACAATGGTATTATAAGCCACTGCACAAAAGAATAATAAGCTTCTACTCAATGCTAATATAAGCTCTTACACAATGCTGTAATACGCTCCTAAACATTGCTGTAATAAGCTCCCACATAGTGCTGTGATAAACACCGACGCAATGCTTTAATAAGCTCCTGCACAATGGTATAATAAGCTCCCACACAATGCTATAATAAGGACATACACGACGCTGTAATAACTGCATGGAAGCAAATTTTTCCACACTGAGCGTGAAAATTTCTCTAAATCTTTTTCAACTTTCTGGAAATTTTCTATATTTTGAGGACAATTAATTATGTTTGTATTGACAATACCTTTAATTTACAACTGAACATAAAATGTGAGCTCTTTAAGCGTGGTGGCAGCACATAACGACCATGCTACGCAACATATATTACTTAATGAACCTTAAAACCAGTTCGGCATGTTTGGTCATGATATACAAAAACGCAATTGAGGTGTAAAAATTTATTGAGGTGTGTTAGTGCAACCTGAAGTCAACAGCGTTGTAACGGTAACATCAATGCCCGTGTTTTGCTGTGTGGCGGAATCAATGGCGATCCTTTTTAGACTCATACGCTCAGACGTGTCTGTCTGCTCTGTTAAGAGCAAAGAGCTTGCTGTATGCATTGTTATAGCAATACGACGACTTGCTACATGATTTCAATGTTCACTTTGTCATTTATCTTACCTGAGAAGATTTATGTTGATGAAATTAACTATACCACAATTTCTGTTAAATGAATATCTTTTTTAACAATATCTTAATTTTAATAAATATCTTTGTAGCAGGATGCGTGAAGAGTTCATACTTCAAAAACAGATTTAGTGGCTCAAAACTGGCAAAATGCTCAAATATAATTTGAAGTATGTGACTACAGCCATTATTTATCTTCTACTATGCTGATAATTTTCACGATGTGCGCAGATCTTGTTTTTGGGTTTCATCCTTTTTTCTAAACAATACATTTGAAGTACCTATCAAGTTAAAACGTACCACAGAGAAATTTACTCTTTTGCAGTTTTAAAACTATAAAAATGATCAGTCAGAATTGGTCAACAATTTAATTAATACACGTCAGGGGTGCGCAATATCTAATGAACGCCTTTTGATGGTGAAAATGGTCTTATTTGAATCCTTTATGTGTTGCTATTTTTTGCGCTTCCTTACTCATTTAATTTTCACATCAACAGCATGGCATGCTACTTGAAAGAAGTATGCCTTCTTGTCTTATTGACATTTGGTTAATTGCACACCTAAGAGTTGCATAAATTTACATAAATAGCGTAACTCATTTTAACTATGATAATATGTACGATGGAAGTGCTAGATATTTAATTTTTAATTTTAATTTGGGTATTGATGTGTCGATCCTACTAGCTGCTCCGCTACCACCCCGACACCCCATTGTGTCGTTTTAGTAATTGGTAAAATACTGTCAAACATTTCTAAAAAAGTACAAAAGATGTATTTCATCCTGCGGTCTTGTTCAGAGCATATAGTTCCAATTCAATGAAATTAATAAATGTACGAACAGTTTTTCTTCTGGGTGATACTATAAATACAATAATATTAATTTTAAAACATTGCTTCCATGTTACTGGCTATTTTCGGTGAAAGCACAATACCGCCTATCAATAGTCTTATCAAAAGAAATGGATAACATGAGACATTAACTGATAAGAATAGCACAATTTATGTCAGTTAGTTACAATAAGCTTTCAGCAGATAATGCAGATTGTGCTTTTGACCTTAAAGCAGTTGAAAATAGTTGGTTGTAAAATAATTATAATTAAGCAGATGCTCGTGACTTCATAAATTCAACTAGCTACACTAACGAATATATAATAAAGCAGTTAATATTTGTTTATAAATTACGCTCGTATTTACTGAGAAATATCATTTTCAATTAATTTATGCCTTTTTTCAGTTTACTTGAAGACGATTTTCAACAATATGTTTGTGGAATGAGTATGGAATAATTCTTAAAATGGCACATCAGTAACTCATCATTAGCATGTGTCTAGCATTTCATTTCATGTTGCTTAACTGCAAATATTAAGCACCCATACAGTGTCTTAGAATGATTTGAAAGAATAAAATAAGAAATAGTGTATAATTCAAGAAATCCAGTCGAATCTAACACGTCTCGCCCCGACCTATTTAGCATATTTGGTACCACAAGCATAAAGCACCTGTACCACGCTTAAGCAACACAAGCACATCTATACTGGCCGTCAGTATTCTGCATAGCCTCTGTTGCATTCAAGTCATAATCACACAGCTTAATAATGCGGTTACAAAGGCAGTAACCTAAAGAGCAGTCAATTAGCTCTAATCAAATGCATGGTTGTTTAAAGTATCGGTGACTTTTTATTGACAAAGTTTTGAACGTAAGTGGAAAATTAATATGATTCAAAATTCCATTACTTTTAAGCGCAAGTCTTCTTCAACCACACGTGTTATACCTGTCGTGTGGCCTCTGACGTCTATCAGTCCGTCTGCAAGCTATGATTAAATGCCACCGCTACAACTTTCATTGAATACGCAAGATAAGCTTTTGAAAAGTTATTCAATATTTTCTAGAATTGTTTTTTTTTTCATTCAACTGCTATGGTAACATTACTTTGCGCTCCCAACTTTTTAATTTCACTGCTCGGCCTATTTCCTATATTAAAATAATGTCATGCAAAGGAATAAATTCATTCTAAATATAGCTGCAGTAATGTCCCCGAAATGATGAGACCTAAATTAAGTTGTCCGAGGTCCAGAGTGACCCTGTTTGTATTATCCTTTATAATGAAAGATGCCAAAAAATTCTTTAAATTTTTGAAAAGTGAACCTATTTAAGAGTTAATTCATTCTGGGGATTGTCCTGTACATGTTTTTCTCACCAATTGATCACTGCGGATTTTGTTTTCTTAAATGTCATTTCATCTATTGAACTGCATGAAACTAGTTAATTTGAACTTATGACATTACAGGAAATGCTGTAATATTGATATCGACTGCTGAATTTTGGAAAGTAATGGTGGGTACTCTTAAGACTCCCTACTAAAAATAGGCAAGTTTTCATGTATTATGAGTAAAACAGAGCTGTTATAAACGACACAAGAACAGATTGTGCTTTTCTAATGTAAGATTTGATCGAGTTGTAGTTACTTTGGTTTAACATATTCTCCTTTGCTATTCTCCTTTGTTTGTTATCGTTATAGGTTACAAGGTAATCGCAGTCATCTTATGTTAATAGGTGATAGGTGTTATTAGGAACACGCGTATATCTAGTCAACAGACATGATAATTGTTAATGTTTTCTTTTATCAGTAAGCAAATTAATTAAAAAGCGGCAGAGTTAATTAGTACGCCATATGTACGTTATGCGCATTATTAATAAGGAAAAAATAATATAATCAAATATGTATGTAACACAATCCTATTTCATGTCTTATTGAAATTTCTCACCCTTCAAGCCAGCAAAATTTATAAAATAATTCAGTTAAGGTAGACGAAAGAGTAATTGAACGTTACGTTATCACCATTCCAATCCCTGCATGAAAAAGTGTACTAGCCAAAAGTTTTTTACTTTGTTTTATGTCAATTTGAAACTGGTAAATAATTTAATGTTTTAAAAATATTCATTGCAAAAGATTTCCTCATGACGTATTTGCTTTAAAGCCGTAGATGCAACCCTTTCAGGATAATTCACTTTGAAAAATGCATGACGTCACAATACGCTTATGATGACGTCAACAAGTTTTCGTGTGGATTATTATCACATGATCCACTATAAGTGTGCCAAATTTAATTTCTCTCACCTTAGCGTTTTGGAGATGACGCGTGAAAACGGAAGTGACAAAGAACAGCACAGGAAAAGAACTCAAAGAGAAAAAAAAGAAGAGTCACTTTCGCAAATTCTAGAAAAAAAACAGCAATTTCTTTTGAATTTTAGTCCCAAATGTGAATGACAACGCGTCTGTTTTGACATTTACCACCTCATAACATTAACTTCATAAAGTTGAAATGGTTAGGGTGTTACATGCAATCAATTCGAAAAGTCCCTTATTGAATCACGAAACTTGAGCTGAAAGGCTTATATATGATTTGATGCATTGGTCGATTTTAATCACTTTGTTTCATGAACATTTTAGATATTACACTGCAGACAAAAGTTGGTGTACCTGTAGAGGCACTTTAGTAAAAAACTTATTAGTTTTGTTTGGTCGCTTGATGCCATTGTCTTACTGTAAATAAGAACCTAACAAAGGGTTTATCTCTTTTGCAAATGAATAGCATAGATGACTTTTCACACTGACAAACTCATGCGTAAACCACTTCATTTTTAAAATATTTACAAGTTCATTCTGCAAATGTATTTCAAGGTAGTGACGAGATGACAGTGTGACACTTGTGTATAATTTCTTTGTCTTTAGAGATGTTTAACTAACATTCCCTCGTGAAGCTTGTAAAGAATGCATTTTGTGGAAGATAAAGTCAAGTAATGTGCAAAATATCACAGCATTTTTAAACTATATAAGTTATTTATAAAAGCAGAAACAATGGTGAAACGGTGCTTTAAATAAAGAATAGCACCTTAACCAAGCCAAAGACCTTACGTTTACTTTTTTGTTGTTGTAGATTTTTTTTCAGAAAGTTGAAGTGCCAGAAGTGTTCAATGAATTGAGGCATTAAAAATTTATTTCCACACCACATTGGTGGAAAATACAGATCGATGTAGTTATTAGTTAACTTTTGTCAACATAAAAGTGTATTGTAGCAAACAATACTTCAAGTATCTTCCAAATGCAGGCTGAAACTAGGCCGATTTCGCCACCGAGTGACGAAATTAACGCTGGGAAGCAGTCAGTTGGAATGTTAAGGATATAATTTATCGCTAATATACTTTTGTATGGAGAGTTTTCAATATTGTGAGATTTATCGAGCTTCATTCCCATTGTTAGGCATAACCTGTGCACTAATTACTGCGTCCCTCAGCTGTGACAATAAGCATGCAAGTAACGTCCCGTCGAGGTAAACATTAATATTAAGAGATACAAAATTGGTACTCCATTTCATAAGGGTAGGATAGATGTTCAAATATATGGGATCAGATTATGTGTTCATTCATAAGCCGTTCATTTCTATTGAAAACTGTCTTTCGGGATCGTAGAAAGTGTTCACAGTTCAGAGATGTTCACTAACTGGAATTTCTGTTCCAAAGCAAATGGCTATGTAAATGGGGAAATTTGGGGCCGAGAAAAGTTGTTCATTGTACGAGATTTTCACTATTAGAAGGTTTTACTGTATTTGGATGCCTTATAATTTATGTGCTTTTTGATGTGTACACACCATTGTGAGATTTATCGGTCAACACAACTTTCTTTGTCTCATAATATATTTTCTTCTTAAACTCTCTGAAATTCAACAATTTTATACGCAAAGCTTAACTCTTATCAGCTTAACCGTATCATAGGAGATGTGTTGAAGCGACAAAGCTCTTCGAGCCCTCTAAAGAAAGAGTGCTGTAGGTTAACCCCTGAAGGTTCACTAGCTGCAAAGAGTACAACAATGCAGAATTAGCCCACTTACAGAAACCATTACAGAAAATATTTGTATTAAATCATGACAAAAAACCTCGAAGTCACGCAGTACCCCTTCTTTATCATTTATCTTTATCTTTATCTGCTTCGATCCAACCTCCTTTTTTAACTTGACCGTGACCCAGAAGGTCAAGGTCACCGAGGTACCTCTTATGTGACGTTGGTTAGGCCCAAAGGGTCGAAAATGGGCTTAAAATCGATCTGTCTTTAACCGTTTTCGGGATAATAGTCAACTTTCGGTTTTTGACCTTCACTGTGACACAGAAGGTCAAGGTCACCGAGGTACGTCTTATGTAACGTTGTTTAGGCCCAAAGAGTAAAAATGAGCATAAAATCGCTATATCTCCAACCGTTTTCGAGATAATAGTCAACGTCCGGTTTTTGACAGTGACCGTGACCCAGAAAGTCATATTTTGAATAACCCCGTAGAACATTCAACCCTTTAATTGAACACTAACTACTCCCTACCCCCCCGCGCCCCCCACACACACTCACTGTAAACAAATTCCTGTTTCAATGGCATTTTTAAAGTTTTTATTAAGTCAACGAACACCTACTTGTCGAGTAGCTCTTCCTTATCCTGAACAGAACTTTATAAAACACCGGGACAAACAGCTTTTATAATCAGCTTTGTAAAATAAATAACTTGCAAAACACTATAAAATTTAAGAAGCAACTTGTTCTCTTTGTAATCAAAAACGCAGTCAGCTGCTTTATGAAAAAAAACCACTTAAGTACACGCCAGCTATAAGCGAAGCGAAAATGAGTACCACGAAGGCAGCATTGCATGAAAGAGGCCAGACGCAATGAGCACAGTGATGGGAACCTTTCCGTACCAGCCAATTACAGCAAGCATTGCTTATTTATGCTTATCCTTATTTGGCACACACACAGCAAATGGCTACTGCGAGTACTCCAGTATCTGTTTACTTGCTGGCCTTGTGATGGCGGCAATTTATTTACGTTTTTTGGGGTGGGGGTGTGGCGTTTTCAGGGCATTGGGTAGTTTAAAGTTACTTACTTTTAACTGTCAATTCGTATGCATCTAAGCTTTCTGTATACTGTGTACAAAAATCCCGCTTTAAAACCGACCAGGAATAGAAAACGTAGAAATGACGTCAGAATTACGCAATACGTAAAAAATAGTGCTATCACGATGTTCTTTGTCAAAAAGTAGTCTCATGACGTATTTAGCTCCAAACCTCTAGATCCAGCGGTTTTGGCGATCTTAAGCTACTCAAATCGGTGTGACGTCACAAGACGCAGATGATGACGTCATAGGTCAATAAAAATTCCTTTAGCACCACTTCGCATACGCGACTTCAAGGGTGCCAAATTTCATTCTTCTAGCTTCAGCCGTTTCGGAGGAGATATCTGGAAACCTTCGGAAGAAAAAAAAACAAAAAAAAAAAAAACAAAACAAAAAAAACTAACCAAAAAAAGGGAAAAAAGAGGTACTTTAACCTCCACAATTCGAGGAAAAACAATAACTTCTTCGAACGAAGTTCGAAGCGTTAGTAATTGATTTTTTTATTAAAAAAAAACAGTTTTTTTGTTTTATTTTATCTAAATTAATAAATTGTTATATCGAATATATAAATTTACTGGTAAGAATTGCTTCTTAACGCATTATGTTTGCAAAGTATTTTTCCTTTGTTGACACGAATGATGATCAAATTTTACAATTTTCGGGTATTTTCCACACTTTGGTATGTTTTATATCCTAACCATTCGATTTTTTTGGAATGTTCCTCACGCTTGCCAGTTTCATTCTTTTTTCCCAGGTATCTATTATTTTTATTTTATTTTTAGTCTCGCAGATTATTAGATTACCATGTAAACCACCTTTTAACGACTTACATAAAATCCAGTATCTCATTTTGAAGCAGATGATAATTGTGATTTACTTGGTGTACGCACTGTCGGATATTTCCAGTAATAGCTCCGCGGAAAATGGTCCCATATATTATATATGCACGATAGAAACAGTCAGTTTAACAACAAATATCCTATAGAACATATGTAGTGCAATTTAGTTCAACAAGTGTCCTGTAGAGCATATATAACACATACATTTTTTATAATAATTTCGGTGACGTTTTTGCATATGAACCCGAGAATAGTATCATAACTGAGTCTACTTACGAGCTGATCCAGGAATTATCTTGTACATAATGTTTTATGGACATGCTTGGCAACCTTCCAAAAATGAGGATACTGCCCATAATTTCTTTGTTAGACCGCATGAAACTATATCTAAATTTGCCTTGCCGTCATATAGGTATCGACTATTGGGGATTAAAATGAATAATTTCTGTTGAATGATGACTCAATTGGTACTTGGAAACTATGTCGTTATACGAAATGGCTACATAATGCAGTGTAGGTATAAGACTACCTTGAGTAAAAATATTCGGGATTTTTGAAAACTCTTGTTTTAAGTGACATAACGTGAGGTAAACAATAGATGTTTATGCTAAAGTATGATGAATACAATTGGTTAGTGAAAGTGTTAGCTATTGTGATTACTTTGCAGACCGTTAGATATATATAAATATATATGCATCAATTACAAATGGTTAAACAAACAAGATATAATCTGATAGATTCTTGCTGTTTGTGCGCTCAAAGACATGTGTAATTATTATTTTTCTTTAAATGTAGTTCCTACTGCAATTAATTTTTCGTTCAAAACAAAGTGTGATTATTAATTTTCTTTAAATGACGTTCCTACTGCAATTCATTTTTTCTTTCAAGAGTGAACCGACTGAGAACAGGAGAAAACATACACTTGCATAGTGTAAGGCAGTCGCAATGCTCACTAAAAGTACATTTATTCAATGAGCCATTCCATTTATATCTCCCATGCAGGTTCCTTGCCTAAAGTAAAGCAAAGAATTGAGGAGGAAACAATAACCGAACCATTTACAAAACAAAGCTTCTTAAACATGGAACATCATTTTTGAACCACACCTAAAGACGCAAAGTACTTACAACATAGGCCACTCTTTACCTATCATAAGCATACAAGAGCTGCCATAAACAACGCCGTGACAAATTGTGTTTCAATGCCTGCCTTATTATAAAAGAGCTCATGATGGAGTCGGGGATAGCAAATAACAATCCTACCCATAAAATTTGTATTTTTCAAAGGAATCTTACCTTTTCATTGATCCTGTAATAATTTTATGTTGAAATTTTTCTTCTCAGTTATTAGAAATTACTTTTGCTTGTTTATTACTATGTATTACAAAATCATCTCAGCCGTCTCATGTTATAATGTAACAAGGAAAAGATGCATATCAAACCAATTAACATACAAGCTGCTTGTCCATGTTTTTTGCTATGGCGGCGCGGTTTAATTAGTGTAGCATACGTAACAGACATTCCGTTCAGCAAACATGTAACTTGTTTTTATTTTTGAAAACAGATAGTCTGTTTAATTGAAATGTTTGGACATCAGAGCTACTACTGTTGGTGTAATAACTCCGGCAGATTGACGTAACAACTACCAACGTTGTTTTTGTTAAGAGAAGAGAAATTTATCACACAGTCGCTTTTTTATGTTTAATTTGAGTGGGTATATTTTTAACTTAAAAATATATGATTTTTCTTTTTATAATCATGGAATAAACGGCAAATAAAAACGCTGAAATTACTGTGCCTAAAGTAATATTTCAACATGATTCCAGCTGCTCAAAATGATGAATTAAAACCTGATCCACCGATCCCAGTTAAAACGAAGATATCCAGAATAAAGGTGTTTGCTGTTGTCATTGGTGTTCTTTTCATAGGTAAGTTGTTTTTTCTCGCTCAATAGCGAACTCGCCGCCATCCTTCCACAAAAAATCTATTTAGTAAGCAAACCTCAAATAAGTATTAATTTTTAAAAATCCCATTGAAAATGTAATTATTCATTGAATGATATACTAGAGTAATGTCTAAGTGATATTTAGCTGCCTTATAATATTTAATTTAGTTTGTCAGCTGTTTATATTAAAATTTAAATTTAAATGACATTTTAAGCTTTTTTACTTAGAAACGTTCCTGGATACATATCAAGACGTACTACATTTCTGTAACACATTCACATTGATTGCTTTTGTGGCTATCACATAATCATCATGCTATCAATTTCCTTTTGGTTAGGGTTTGTGACAGGAGCTATTGTGCTTTTCACCATAAAAGGTAAATTGTTACTTAAGGGAAGTTTTAAAATAAAATAATCATTGAGAATCATACGAACATTGCGTCTTTACGTCTTTCTAGCATGTTGGAATTTTCAGATTTATTAAAAAGTTTAAAGAAAACATATAAAAGAGCTTTGTAATTCTGAATAATGCGTAAACATTTTCATTTTCCAATTTGAAGTCCTCCAAATGATATTTGAGGCCATTATAAATTCGGTCCTCAGATGGCATATGTAGGGCTTCAAATAAGAAAACTCTGCCCCAAAAGAAAACGGTGAGGTTCAACTCCGCAGTTTTCAGTGCCAGTTAAATGCTGACTTCAGTTTAAAACTTCAAACATTGCTGAAACTTTATAACGGTTTTGAACGGGCAAGCCTGTTATTGAAACATTATGTGAACTCTGACAGGGGTATTATGTTTCACATTTAATATGAAATCTGAAATCGTACCCAGTATATAATGTGCATTTTATGCTGCTATCCATTAATCGAATTGTAAAGAGAAACGTTTAAAGTATCGAAGTACAGAATATTTTGCGGTGATTTTCCGGAAATCGAATAGAAAATTACCAAGATATTCTTTAATACCAGATCAATAGTTTAAGATATTATGTTGCCATGCAACCGTTACAGCATTTGAACTATAGTAGAAGCTCAAGATATGACCAATATAAACTTAGACAATCCAAAGGAGTAAGATCGATTTTAGCGCGACCACATCAAAACACACTGAGATTAATGTGATTAGACTGTCTAAATTGAGTACTTTGAATTGAGACCAAAGACCTTCCTTGTTCCTAAATCAAAAGGCAAGTTATATTTGGTAGCAACAACACTTGATTTCTGAATTCTGATGCCGCCCTTCTTCAATTTAATGCACGAATCATATAAAAAGAATCATACATAAAGACTCGGAAACGCATGTCCAGTCTATCTTTATGCGGAAAACAGACTATATAACACTTACCCTTGCATTTCTTAATCAGATTAGTTCCTGAAATATTAGTTTTAGGCAACCCTATTGTTGGTCCTGCTGTGTACACTTAAAGTGTGTTATATACTAAATATACTAGGGACACTAAATGTTGCTTACAAATACTCATATTTTGTAGTAGACCAAACTCAGCTACTCCTCATTCCCATTAGTCAAAAGCCTGAAACGTTTTGGTGTAAGTCTGTTCAGGTTGTATAATATTTAATATGATTTGGGATCCAGAACACCTATCGCAGAAAAATAGCTATAATTGACTTTTTCGTTTTATATGGACCTGCACAAAAATCAGCTGCAGAAGTAGAAAGATCAACTCTTCCAATACAAGAAGAAACAACGCGTAACTCTTTTTAATATTAATAGGGGTTTACAAATTACGTTGCTGTTTGATTGTCAAGTACATTTATGTAAGATTTATGAAAAAACATGGAAACTTTATGTAAATCTGCAAAATTATGTTTTCGAATGTTCTTCCCACATCACGTCAAATTTAATTAAATAGATTGGTGATAAATCGCCGGCAATGTGTCAACGTTTCTAAATAATTTTCTCTGATTCATGGTAATTACAGAAAAAACTACCACCGAACAAGGTACGACCTCTGAATTGATCATGCCGATCACACAGAGAAGGGAATTTCTAACCTGTGAGCATAGTTTTCTACACCTGAAAATAATCATCAAAGGCTTATGTTATTCTGCGTAAAAGTGCATATGTGCAAATTTTGCTCTTGCTACCAGGAAAGTTAATGTAAAATTGTATATCATACAGGTTTATATGTTTATACTAGATTTTTATTTATCACATGAAATAAAAGAATAAACAGTGGTTTGAACTACTTTGGTGTTATTTTGTAACAATTATTGAGTGTCTCACACTGTATATATCAGATACTCTCTTCTACCCCCTGTAGAACTAAGATTATACATTTGAAGATCTGTAAAAATGATTATTGTTTTTGCTGTAGCTGCAAGCTGCTTTCGTGCGGGCGATGCATTTCTGTATAAAGGCAACATATCGGAAACAGCAACAGGGTTGGAGTGTATCAGATGGGGGCTACTCTATGAATCAATTCATCAAACACCAAAGCTTGCGATGTTGGTGTCTCTGAATCTGCTCCCTGATGACAACTACGAAGATGCAGGAAACAAGTGCAGGCAGGTCACAACTATGAAAACAACAACAAAGACTCACCATAAAAAGCATTAATTTGTGAATTTTGGTAGTAAAATTAACCAGTGGTTACAGAATTGCAAAATACTGACCATAATGAAGCAAAATTGCCTTGAAATAATCACCTCAGTTCTTCTTGATATGATCGTTATGCCGTCATATAATGTGACATAGTTCTGGAATTCTAAGAACTGGTATACAAATTGCTTTAATAGTTCACTTGTTCAATTGTTTAGATCGCCAACTGATGGCAATCCACTGTGCTTTACCCGGAATTTCGAAGGGAGTTTGGTCATAGGTCGCTGTAACATTGATCAATGCACAGGTGCGAGGTACCTGTTATTTCATTAGAATTATTATTATTATTATTATTATTATTATTATATAATACAAAGCTTTAATAATACAGCAGGTGATGTTGATGATTTCTCTGTATGTGCACTCATAATATGCTCCCCAAAATAATATCCTTCCTCTTTAGGATCTGAGAGTGATAAATAAATATGCTTATTTGGATATGGTTTCATGTTTTAAAGTTTCCTACGTGAGCAAATTTGACGCTTCTATGAAAACATATAGATTATGATAATTCTCCGATGATATTGGATCTATTGTAACTGCTGCAGGAAATGTCGACTATTGCAATCCAAATCCATGTCTAAATGGAGCACAATGCACTAACATAGGTCAAACTGGCAGGCTGTGTCACTGTTTAGCGGGCTACTCGGGTGTCAGATGTCAAATAGGTAAGGTACAAATCTGGCTGTTTCTCTCAGAATGTCCAAACAGTAAATGGTTCAGTACTGGTAGTCAGTTTTGTTTACATTTTTAACACTTGACAAGCCTTTGGTTTGCAAGGGTTATATGAATTTGTGCGAGCAAAATTCGTCCTTTTTTTCTTCTTGACAGTTTTTCCGATTTTTTGTGTCTTCTTCTTCTCTGACACTATGGGCTCTACGACCATGAAACTTGGGACTTATGAAGAGCTTGATGTGCATGTCGCTTTTTATTTTCGTCTTTGATTTCGTTTTCTTTGTTAAAACGCCATGTGAAAAGAGTGATTTTTGCAAGTAAATGCGTAGCACTTAACGACAGCACAGAATACACATTTGCTCAGTGAGTTTTGTGCTAGCTCTCACTGCGTAAATAGATAACACGGCGTATGCCTGATCGGTCAATAAAACTTTGAGTCAACAACAACAACAACAGCCAAATACTACTCGGCTTATAAGACGTATTCAAGCTGTGTTGTTTGCAATATATTATTCAAGAAATAACTCACTGAAGGAATTATTTTTGCGTTTTAATTTTTGTCAAGCGTTTAACATTTCGCTAGCGGAATGAGCTTCTAGTTACTATGCATGGTTTATCCGCTGTCCCAACTGAAATATAAAATAGAGCACTATGAAATCATTTGAAATGGTGCAAAAGTAAACCAGAATGGACATTTGTTAAACATAAATATATAAAAAGTGGATCTCTTCAATGATTCGGATGCTATGGCAATATGCTTAGTGGCAATATATCACGGAGTTCTTGGTATAGAAACTGATAGACGTGTGCTCATTCAAAAGAGCTCTCTAAAATATCAGTCCTAAAAATCCAGTCGAAAATATCGGCAAAATGCAATTTTAATGGTCGCTGAAGGCTTGCTGATTGTAGTTGAAAAAGTATTTTACTGTCGCTTATTCCGAAACAACCACATTATAGGAGTACTATCCATCCTTGTGTTTTGAACAGTTACTATACTGGAAATAACTATAAAACAATAATACAATTACTGATTTTGTTACTGAGGAATTGCAAGAATAATTTTCATAAAAGTAGAAGAAAATCTTTCTAGCAGCATAAGTGGTGGTGAAACATAAAAATTAATAAAAAAAGGATTTTTTAAAATAATATTCCACTATTAGGGTGAAAAATGTAAAATTAAAAAGAACATCACGTTATGTCGATAAAAATATTTTAGATGGATGTCAAATTTGGTCTGTTTTTGACAAATATCACATGCATTGTAAATTATGATAAAATGTAGGAAATGTTGAAAAACTGAGCATAATTTTAGATGAATGTGTGATTTCGGGAGAAGTGTACAAAGGTAATGTCACACACGCGATAGACGGCAGGCCGTGTCTCAACTGGCAAGTGACGCTAGATGGGACAGAAATAGATCTGACTGTTGACCATTTTCCTGATAATTCCTGGGCTGCAGTGGCAAACAAATGCAGGTAATCTTGTTCCTTCAAGATACATAACGAAATGTTATTTTAGTTTATTATTTGTATTTGTATAGTGTTAAGGTGTTATATTTGCATTTATTTATTAAAATACACAATTAGAAGGGGGAGTATTGGCTCTACGAGAAAGGTATGTCTATCTTATTGGGTTGTTTATCTTTTATCTATGCTGGATTGTAAAATATAGAAGACAATGCCATATTTATATCAGTTGAAAACTTTTGTGTATGTGTGTCATGTACATAAGCGTATAATAATATCGAATATCATAAAAGAGTAACAGTTGTAAAAAGGTATATTTGACAGTAGCAGATCTAAACTAGTACATTTATTTTGTTTTATCGAACAGAGAAATAGCCCATTTGGAAGGCGGTCCTCATTGTTTTACTTGGTCACTTCACGAAATTGTGGTCATGCCATGTGGTATTCCAAGCTGCTGATATCGTACTGCTTGCATTTCGCTGAGTTTAAATTCACCATACTATTTTACGTTATAAAGACAGCGGATCCTATTGCAAAGACAGCCTCTTGAACTGTCCGAAGCACGCACAGGTGAAAGGATTGCCCTGTGCTTTTTAGCACTCTCACTTCAACTTTATAAACTGTTTAAATTTGCAATAATATGTCCACAGCTACTATAAATTTTGTATTCTGTATGAATGAAGTTTCAATGTTACAGTTAAATATGGCTTCAATTTATACTTTTTGTTCTAGAAACCGGCATTATTGTTCCAATATTTTGGTGCAACGAGTTAATATGCATTTTATTTTTCAAGGATGCCTATATGTTTGCATATGTTTTATATGTTAAGAATAGAGTGCAGATGAAAAAATAGCATGAGATTTTGTGCGGAGTCGGAGTGTATGTGCTGTGTATCTTTTTTGAGAAAAAATATTTTGTTCACTCGACTATTCCAATCATGCATATTATTATGCGATATTCAATGAAATAAGTTTGCCTATTTGTCTGTAGCAGATTTGCACGCGTATCTGAAATATTTATGACAGTCAAATCAAAATGATTATCTGTCTATACTTCAAAATGATATTGAACTTGTTTATTAAGTCATTTCAAGACTTTACAGGGTCGAATAAGGGAGATAGCATGAGAGTTTAACTTTGGGAGATTTCATAAACACAGATTAACAATCCGTGGGTGGGGGAGGGGGTCACTCACGTACAACGTGATTACCATGCCTGCCCAAGGTTATTTAAAACGACTCCTAGACACGGAATGTCCTTTTTGAAATAAAACTCACTTTTTAAGCCTCCTCTCTTTTTGTCGGTGATGCAGGATAGCTAATAAAAATTATACCATCCCCTATTTTAACAAAATTGGCACTCCACCTGGACGGCATCTGGCTTCAAAATAACTCTTGACCTCCTTTCTCCGCAATTTATTTGGACACGTATGGTAACACATATCACACTGAGTGCCCCTTTCCAGGTAACAATCAAAATAAATTAAATATTACTTTGAGATAAATATAAATTTGAGATAAAACAGATAAGTACCTGTATTTCCTAGCTCTTTGAACAATTAATCATTTATGTCACGGAAATATTAAAATTGTGCACTTAGTAAATGACCAAAAAGAAAATTAGGTTGTCGTTAACCAGTCATGCTGTCGTTGTTTCTGTAAGAATGTTCATATGAATACACAAATTTCACATGGTAATGGAAACGGTACTTTCTTATATACAGTTCCTACTTCCTGCTGAGATATGTAGTAGATCAAGCAGCTCCAGAAATTAAGTAAGGAGTAAGTTTATGGGAATTACGAGACAACTTTACCGAAACGCCAGAAACACCACACATGTAAAAATAAAACCAGACAGGTGAAAAATGTACCCCTGTTTGACTTGCAGCGTGTAAATTTCGAAAGTAATATATCCGACACACTTTCCAATATTAGTTGAGATATTATTACGTGCTGTCTTTCTTTAAATATATCTGTTGCGTTTGCTTGCTTTCTGATTAAAGCAGTGAAGTGATAATTGTTAAGTTGTTGCAATTAACATTTCCCAGAAATTCAGAATATAGATATTCAAAAAAAAATACTTTTATTTGTTTTCATTTAACACAGGCATCGTACCTTTTATTAAACGTTATAAATACTATATTGCTGTATATTGCTAAGTTAATAAATTACTGTTTCTGTCTATATTTTCCACCCATGGGATATGAATAACAAACACAATTTTTTTATTTTTTGTGTGTGTTTTAATATGTGTAATTCTTTTTTAACTTCTAACACTCACCAACTCTTGAAATGAACTAAAATGCTAATCAGTCAAAACAATTGACAGGATATTGGTTTTCTAAGGAGCATTCAACCAATGATTTTGTAAATACTATAATTTTCAGCTTGATCATTTGAATTTATAACAGTATTTTTGTCAAAATTAAAGCGAATACAGAAACAAATATTAAAGTGGAATGGGTCACGAGATTGATGATATTCTTTTGATATTTTTATGAGAGAAAGTTAGCAAACTCTCTTTGTTAAACTAAGAACTCATATACAAGTATTGTTAGCTTGTAACTGGCCTGCAGCAATACCAATACAAGTCTCATCCTCTTATAACTGGCCTATAGTAATACATTTGTAGAACGAGATTGTAAATGTACAACGAAAGGCGCACATTGTAAAGGAAAATGTACTTATTTATTCCTGTAAAGGAATGAGTACTTATTTACTCCTTTTAAAAGAAAAAATACTTGAGATTGTTGATATATGAGTTTGACAAATGGTCTGGTCATTGCATTAATTAATGTTGTAATAAATGTCACACCTAGATAAATAAGCAAAACATGGTTATAATTAATTACTCGATCGAGCGTGTGAGCACCAGTTATTTAAATTAAATTATTTAAGCTTGGCATGGGCACATAAGCATAGCAAATATTGTCCGCAGTGTAATACCTAAAACAGGTATCAAGCAGGGTGGTTGTTAAACTCAAACAATGCTGCAAGTCATTTATTTGAGCTTTAACCCATGCATCATGGTCAAGTGAATGACTTGCTGCATTGCTATCATGTAACAATCTAGTAGTATAAAATCCAATCGATCACTGTTATGAAGGGAAATGTGAAAATAGCCAGTCTCATGTTAAAATGTCAAATGACTTTTCTGCTGGGATCCGATCCAGAGATCCCCCTGTATAATATATTTTTGACGGCATTGCTCAATAAGTTCTTATTTTGGAATGAGTCCTTGCATGAATATGACGTCGAATAGACATGAATTACTGTGTCTGAAAGTGTATTTATGGGGCATCCATATCGTTATATACGAAATGGCTATCATAGGCCTAATTGAGTAAAAGTGCTAGGAACTTTTAAGAACTGTTGTTGAAAGGTTCGATGTCGTTACATCAGATATCGGTAGACACAGCGCCAATTGTAGCTGGTTATGTAAAACTAGGACCAATGCACTTAATTGGGGAAAGTTCAAGTTCAGTTCTCGAACAAAAACTTGAGTTAGTATGAGATCTATTAGAAAAAGTATCCCGTATATGTTTGTCACGCAGGCGTATTCTAACAGTGTGAACTACAAACTCAGTTTTTATTTTTTTAATCTTGACAGAGACTATTATAAAATGATGTACCATTTCATTTACGTGTCCAGTGTAGATTCATTGGCTGAACACAAGAACTAAATTAAGGAGCAAACGAGAACCAGACCAAATTTGAAACTAAGCCAATTAAACAAAGAAGATCAATTTCGACGTACACTTCCACAGATGAAATACATTTTACATTTGTAAATAAAGAAGGGCAGCCATAGAGAACACAGTAAAACAGTGTTTCATTTCTTGTTTTGCTATAAAAGATTTGTCGAAGTCGGGGTTATAGGCGAAGATCCTATGTATGTAAATCTTTAGTTGTTCCTTAGCGTGTATCAATTTAATGTAATACAATTTTTTCCTCAGTTATTGCAGTTTCTTTTGTTTGTACAACTATAGTTACAAGCCAAAGTCTTATGTTATTTGGTGCATAGGAAAACATGTATGTTAAAAAAGTAAAAACACATGCTGATTGTTTGTGTTTTTCTTCATCACTAAGCAAATTAATTGCTTATAGAATAACAGTTTAATTAGTGCAGCAAAGGTACGCTTTGCGCATAACATTTAGAAAACAACTATTGTTAAATTTGGACGTTGTGCGTATTCTTGCCAATCAAACGTTTAATGCATAAATAAACTGTGTAGGCCTAAAATCAAGTAAAATTAATCAAATACACCAAGTAGATTAATGAAATAGCTAGCTTAGTTTCTTATGATAATTGAAAAATGTCTTATTTTTGTGATTAATTTTGTTTTGTTTTTTTTCATTTTTTTGAGTTAAATATGTAATATGGAACATATGTTTGATTATTTGGAAATAACTAGAAAATAAGGACATTGAAGTTATAGGCAAAAGGGAATGTTATATTTCAGGCATGATTTCAATCACCCAAAATGGTGAATCAAATCCTTATTCAGCGATCACAGTTACAACAACGAATTTCAGGAAGAAAGTGTTTGCTGTTACCATTGTTGTTCTTATGATAGGTAAGTTTTAGATAAACATATTTTGCAAAGTCACGCCCTTGACATCGAATAATCTGTTTAATGAATAAACGGTCATATTTTCTCATTCAGAAATGACTTATTGAAAACCAAAATTACTCATTAAACCAATCATTATTTACCTACTGGAACTGATACTATTTATCGTCGCTCATTTTCAATTGTTAACGTTGTAAGCTTCGTTACCTTGAAATGTCTTGTTAACATGAATACGCATCAAGGCAAATCATATTCTATCATTAAAAATGCTCTAACTAAATAGTTTTGACGATATTGAGAGAAAAGTATCTGCAAACACTAACAGAGATTTGAGTGCGACATAAGCTTATTTGTACCAACTAACATTGATTGTCTAATCTTTATCACATAATTATCATTTCTTTTGATAGGGTGTTTTATAGGCGGTGTTGTATTTTTCACCGTTAACGGTACCAAAGGTAAGTTATATCTGAGTCAGACTGAAGTTTTTAAGTTGATAATTATTAATTTCAGAATATCATAGAGAAAAAAAGCAACTACTGATCGTATGTTTCATTACATAGAAATTTCAACTTCATATATCTACAGTTAAAGGACATAATTGTTCGTCACCTTGTACGAGTTCGCGTTAGGCACCGCGTGTGTTCTCTGTTAGAGTGTTGTATATGAATACTTGACAGGGTCAATGTTGTGTTATGAGTGACTGTTTCAAAAGTAAAATCATTGCAGATTACGTTCTTATAAGTATTATTACAAGTTGTTTTGATATCACATGTAAAAATATTGGCATATAAAGATGGCTTCCGGTAGGAAGGAATATGAAAGTGAACTACAGCAAAAATTGTAGAAAGTCATATGCACAACAGAAATACTTCAGAATTGGCAAGAAATTTTAAATATACCTCCGACTACAAATTGTGGTATTTTGAAAAAAAAATGAACAAGAAAAAGGTGTTGAAATCGTACTGGTAGAGGAAGGAAAAAAATATTTACTGAAAGAGACAAAAACCAACTTTCCCAGATCATTAAAGCAAATAGAAGGGAAGCGATGGTGGATATAACTGTTGTATTTAGTGAGCAAAACTCACATAAATTTTGTACTGGAACTACCAGAAGACATATTAATAGTTTCGGGTATCAACGGAGGGCAGCAACAACAATGCTCAGTTGCAGATGTCAACCAAAAAGAATGAAGTGGTGCAAAGATAAAAAAAAACCATTGGCCAGTGGAAAAATTGAATTTCTGAAGCTGAAAATCAAATAGCTTTGGGAAGTGATAACCGTATTTTTGTTGGGAAAAAAGGCGACGAAAAGTACAACTCCCAACTAGTGTGCCCTACACCTCGTCACAGAATTATTTTAATGATCTGGGGATGTGTTACCTATCAAGAGGTAGGAACAATTAACCAAAGTTGAAGGTGCAATAAATGGTTAAAAATGCATAGATATACTAGACGAAAACCTTTAGCCTATAATTGCACAGCATTTTCCTCAAAACAATTATGTTTTATGAATGACAATGCACCGATCCACAGGGCTCGAATTGCACAAAACTTTGCAATGGAAAACAATATTAATACGATAGAATGGCCAATACAATTCCCAGATATAAATATAATAGAAAATATGTGGTTATATATCAAAAGTAAGCACCAGGAAGCCGTAAATCGGATATAAACCCAGACAGTGCTAATGGCTGAAAGTAGATTCATCTGGTTGAACACACCACAAACCCGAATTCATACGAGTTTATACGACACTATTCCCGATCGTATTTCGGAAGTAATAAAATGAATGGCAATTTGACCAAATATTAAGTCAAGATATTTGTTATTGCATTACTAGAGAATGTTGAATTCAGAATGAAAATAATACCAATGCACTGCCATTTTGTAAAATGACGAACAATTATGTCCATTGACTGTAGACACTGAGAAGATAGATCTCATAATGGATGTTTGGAAATCTTCGATGTTTAGTTAGTCTGAATACTTATTGGAAAAAGTATTTAGTTAGTCTGGATACTTATTGGAAAAAAAGACGACGTAACATTCAATGAAACCGTATTAGGGAATGGGGTGAGTTGGTGAAGCTAGGCTGACCGACACTCGACAACATCGACGCCACAGCCAAATCATAAACGAAAATAAAATTAGTTGATAATTTTCTTCGCGAAGATTATCATGGCTGAATGGAGTTATGGTATCAAATGAAAATATAAATTTAGGTGTGCAAATATATATGCATATAAATTTTGACAATGTATTGAAGTTTAGCAAAGTTATTGATTGACTGTCTTGAAAAACGGCATATTTCTTCAAAATGAGGTTCCTTCAATGCCCACCTTAGTATCAAACCAGAAGCCTTTTAAAAAACCTTTTACGTAAGACGTGAAATTTTTATAAGAGTAACGCCATACCCTAGATGAAAACAATCGAAACGGGTACGAAAGCAATAAAAACATTTAAGCATTTATAAAACATTCAAATAACAAATAATATAGGTGCCAATCAAATGGGGTGCCCTTACGTGTATTAATAACATTGTTGACCAGTTCTTTTTTTCAAGTTAATAGTTTTAAAACTGCAAGCTTAGTAATATATCCAGTTTTTCATTTTACCTTTTAACGTGATAGGTACTAGTTTTACTATTTTAGAGTTATATTCATTTATTAAAAATCAGCATTTTTTTTAAAAACAATGCACCTTATAGCAATTGAGCAGATTGACCGGGGCATATGGAAATAAATAGTCATAGAATATCTAAGTTTTAACGAGTAGCCGTTTTAAGTGTTGATTTCAAACATTATTGACTTTAAAATTTCGAACAAATCTGAAATATTACGATGGTTATAAACCCCGAAGTCTGTTTTTTGTAGCAGTGTTATTGCGCTGTTCAGTTTTACATTTATGGGAAACTGAATATAATATGAAATTAATCTGAGACGATATTAGCTAAATAAATTAGAAATCGCAAATATATAGTGTCCTGGTGTAATATTGTCATTGATGTAGCAAGCCTTTTATGTTAACAAACAGAGCGAACAGACATGACAGAGCGTATGAGGCACAGAAATATCAACATTATTACGGACTCCACCGCACAACAAAGTACTGAAACCAGATTTTAGTATGGTACATTTTGAACCGATGCCCGATCTATTTTAAATGAAAGACAAAGAACATGATATCCTGTCCTGTACTTGCATTTTCTTGACGTGTTTAGTTCTCTAAATATCAATATCTTTTGGATAAGTCCATTGCTGGTTTAAGCTACTCTACGTACTTAAAACGTATACAGTTTAAGTATACTGAAAGGTAGAATATTTTTTACTTAAAGTAACAAAAATGTAATTTGTAGTAAACCAGAAAGAGTTATTAATTATTGTTTTCCTTGCAGCTTTAAAAGTTTTAGGTTTGTTGTGTAATGTCTCATATTAATTTTTCCTGTAAATTTTAAAAACATCAAGCAAAAAAAGACAAAATTATCTCACACTTTTGTTTGCCGTTTAGATGACACTGAAGAAAGATCAATTGCAGATGTAAGACAACTAACTACTCCAATGCAGGAAGAAAGAACCAGTAAGTGTTTTGAGAAGTATTAATACAGCCAAAAATGTAAAACCCCTAATCTTTGTTTTAGTTTTAGTAATGTATGCATGCATGTAAAACAAATTCACCAAATCTCATCAAAGTTCCTGCTGTTACATATGGCAAGGAAAACGAAACTGAAATTCTAAATATTACATAAGATCCTATACACCAGTTTATGCTATGTATAATATGAATAGTTATTGCAACAAAATAGTGCAAAAGTTTGAATCACGTTGGTGTCATTTTGCAACATTTATTGACATTATCTGCAAAACTTTCTAGCTCCTATCCTGAATATAGAAGTTACATTTTAAAGCCATTGTAAAATTAGATTTCTATTTTACTGCAGCTGAAGACTGTTTTCGAGAGGGTGATGCATTTCTGTACGAAGGCAACATATCGGCAACAACATCAGGGCTGGAGTGTATCAGGTGGGGACTACTCTATGAACTGATAGATGAAATACCCAGTCTTGGGCTGTTTGTGCCACTGAGTCTTCTCCCTGATGACAACTACGAAGAGGCAGGAAACAAATGCAGGTGACAATCTATAAAGAGTAAGGAAGAATGAGGACAAACAATATAAATTTGTGAATTTTGGCAGGAAACGTTGTGAATGGCTATAAAATTGTCAAATACTGAGGCACAATTTGTCTTCAGTAGTTGTTTAATATGATTGCTATATCATAATATGAAGGTGGCATACTTCTAAAGTCCTGTGAATTGATACAGTTTTAATTTTTTCATTTCCTCAATTGTTTAGATCTCCAACTAATGAAGAACCGTGGTGTTTTATTCAAGATGCGGAAGGTCATTTGTTCAAAGACAGCTGTGAAATTGAAAAATGCACAGGTACCTTTAATTTACTTACAATGTCTTTTTTATAATTTTGTAATAATTTAACATTAAAGCTTTAAAATTATGTTTGATGAATCACAGATACATCATCTTGCAACATAGAACTTTGTTTTTTGTTATTTTTCTTTAAATTATTTGTGCGATCTAGTAATGATAAAACAAAAATATTTATTTGCGGGTGATTTAATTGCTTTGTAAAGGGTCTTTCAAGAAACTAATTAAGCCAATATATTTAAATATATAAATTATTAATTACAAATAAGGTAATTTGTAGTTTGAATTTTGATTTTAGATTTTAGACTGACTTTAGTTCTAAATAGGATGGATAGCTGATATTCCGTCCTGGCTTTTCATGAAAAAATAATACAGCTGATTAAATAAAAATGATGATATTATTCGAATATGTTAATATTTCAAAACAAATTTCGGATTATATAGGATTTATTTTGATTCATGCAGGAAATGTTGACTATTGCACTCCTAATCCATGTCTCAATAGAGCACAATGCACCAACACAGGTCAAAATGGTAGGATGTGTCACTGCTCAGCAGGTCACTCAGGTGTCAATTGTCAAATAGGTAACCTAAAAATCTGTTTGATTTTAAACAATCTATCAGGCTATAAAAACTGATATAACATACCACTATGAAGGAGAAGGACAATTTGAAATAGAGCAAGAAAGGTCCAGAAATTATTGCAATTATGCTAAAATAATATAAGAATATGTTTGCGATACCTGGAACAGGGAATGAGGTTGTTCTGGGTTTTAAAAAACGACAGATGAGGGCAGCCAAAGACACCTCACTAATTCAAAAGCTAATTCGAACAGCTTGCAAAGATATTCAGTTTAAAATATCACTGCTTTTAATGAAACGTATCGACAATAGTTTTTGGAATAACAAACGAAGGAACAACTGAAAATTCTAAAGTCGAAAGGTTTACTGACTACGAGTGAAGAATGGGAGTTACCTGTCGCACGTAATCGGCCAAACCAACAACAGGAATACTCTCTTCTCATCCTTATGACGGAAGAATGATAAAACAACAATAAAACTACTGATTTTGTCATTGATAAATAATACCATTCAGGTATCAAAAAGTAAAGGTGTAGCGCCTTTAGAAACATAAGCACAGAAACATAATCACAGAACCTTAGAAAATAACGGATAGTTTAAAACACTATATCACATCAAGTGCGATAAACTAAAAAGTATAGAAAAATATTATCATCTTCATAATTCGCAGTAAAACACTGAAATGTTAGAAAAATATAATCAAATTAGATGAATGCTAATTTGCTAAAATATAGAAATTTAGAAAATTCATAAGTAAGAAAAAAACTCTTATACGTATAGTAATTCAAGCTTAAACAGAGAACTTTCTAAAAGCTGAGTACTGTTTCAGATGAATGTGTGACAACGGGAACGCTTTACAGCGGAGATATCGCACACTCCGCCAACGGCAAGCCGTGTGTTATCTGGCAAGTGGCGATCGAAGTGACAGGACTCGACGTCAATATTGACGATTTTCCTGATACTTCCTGGGCTGCAGTAGCAAACAAATGCAGGTATCCTTGCAGGTTTATTCAAGAAAAATAACATTTTTGTACACAATTATAGTTGAATATTTCTACAATTACAAGGCACAATGTAGATCTTTTTCATTTATTTTTTATTCTAAAAGAAGGAAATAAAAATAATCTCTAATGGTCTTGAGAATTTTGAAATGGTCTTCTATGAAAATGGGCAAGAACCAAATGCATCAAACAAAGAGCATTGACCTTTTTTTGAAAAATATATAAAATAAGCTGTTGCCGAAATATTTCGGTTCTTCTATATTTACAAAAGAAGCAGTTTATCACCAATACATGCGACATATTTTTGTTATGCTAAGTGCTTATATTATTATGCTGCTGTTTGCAATGAGCTCACAAATATAAGGAGATATTGAACTTAAGACAGATCTTTGAAATTCTCAATCCATATATCAATTTTTTTCAGTCAAAGTTTATTCATGCAAAATAACAAATATTTGTCGACTTTTTGCAGCATTGTAAAAAGCGGGTAATATGTCAACAAAGTATCTTATTGTTGCCTGTATGAATGTATATATATTAATTAGATATAATTAATGAATAAAAACAAGTTTTCACATTCATTTTACTTCACTGAAGGGACATTTTCCAGTTCGACAGCGGCCCTCATTGCTTTACATTGTTCCCAGATCAAATTGACGTCCTTTCATGTGGTATTCCAAGCTGCTGAGGTTGTATGGACTGCATTTATGTCAGATTAGCTTCGTCATATATCTTTTTATGCTATAAAGACAGCCGACTCCATTGTAAAACAGTCCTCTTAAGTAAAAGTTTGTTGCTGGATTGTAAAATCAAATTTTAGATTTTAAAAGACAGTCAATTATATAATACTTAAATTACAACCAATGTGCTAAAGGTGAAATTTGTATATGGATATATATATAAAGTTGGGCATAGTTCGCACAAATTTGGTAGAAACCATATGGATATGTTTGGTAGAAACCATATGGACTATGCTTTGTGCATAATTCAACATACTGTTGAAAAAAATGAATGTTTCTTTTACGCAGTAGATTCGTCAGCAATTCACATTTTGGAATTGTCCGAAATACCTAGATGTGAAATTGTTGCTCTATTTGATGTAAGACTTGCACTTCAAGTCTATGCATTGCTTTAATTTGCAATATTTGAAGAAACAAGACATCTATTCATCGTAATATAAACATTTAAATAATGGATTTGATTTTAATAAATGAAGCTTCATTTACACTAACTCTTCCTGCTTGAGCATTTAAATGTCGTTTCAATTAATAGCCATATATCCTAAATTAAGCCAGTTAATACTGGCTTTACTACAAGTCATTAAAATATTTGTGAGGTAATAAACGCATGTTAGCATTCATTAATGACTTATAGGTTACGAATACATTGGCAATAGTTTTAAGATACATATAAAAGTAAGTAAGCACATAAACATTTAGGCTACAGAAATACTGAAATTTTCAAAAAATAAAATTATACATCGCACAACAAATAAGAACTCCACGTCAAAAAGATATGGACCTGGCAACACATCACAATAATGTTAAGTAGGACGAAAATAAGTAGAAATTTAGAAATAATTTTAACGAAATGCCTATAAGCTCTACACTGGTGTAAATAAAAAAACATCCAGATTAAATAATCTGGTCCCAAAGCTTGTTGGATTTGAAAGTAAAATATCCAACACTGATTCTAATCTTAATTAACATTGAAAATGCCAAATCCAGATGGTAATCTCATGGTATGACAGTTTGTTTAGTTGACAAGAGTATTCGACCTGAATTCTGATATTCCCTACTTATAAAACCACACAATTTTACTGCGGCTAGAATTGGTATTTGTACGAAGCTAATTGGTGTCGCAAATAGTCGACGATTTGCATCGTCAAGTGCAGAGTTAAAGCCCATTGATTGTACCAGTAAAACTCTACTTTTTTTAGAAATTATCTGGTACAATATTATGTAAGTTTATTTATTCACACAATGTGATTCTTTTTATATTTTAGATTCACCAGTTTATTTTATTCGGACAGTTTTTAGTAGCGAAGCTATTCACTGTCACTGCCGTTTATGAGCAGTGAATTTAAAAGATTCTCTAGTAGCATTCTGGCATAGATAAATTCCATTAGACAAAGTCATTGTTCATTGAGAATGTTTGATTATCTGGCCTGTAACTTTCCCTCGTAAAACTTACATACTCGAAAATATTTTTTCAATTACGAACGTCATTTTCATAATTAAACATGTCGTTCGCTTAGCGAAACGGTTTTCTAATATAGTTTAAAAAGTTAGTCTGTAGCAGAGTTGCTACGTTTGCAGGGCTCTGCCACACATAATATCCACAGTTCATTACTCGAAAAGCAATCTAGTTGGTCTACATGACAGATGAGCTGACTTTTTAAATGATTTACCAAAGCAAAAACATCTTGACTTCTGGTTGACTATTCACTGGAAATTTCTTATATGTACCTAACGAAGGTTAATCGGTAATGGCTGATATGAGGTCTGAGCGTCATCATTCAGTAGACTAAAAATTTAAATGGGATTGTTCTTATGATACAATAAATCAATATCAAATGTTACAGCAGCAATCATTAAAAAAGACAGATGCATACGAATGAATTAAAGTGCGCCAAGTCAAGTTAAAAGCTGATTTTGTTTAATAATTGATTTCGTCTCTTTTTCTTATTCCTTGAACAGCCCCCGACCCCATTGATCTTTTACATCTTGTATACAGTGTTTGCAAAATTCCTATAGCAAGAAAGAATTTGTTCTTAATTACTCCATTGAAGTTTTAATGACATTTGTATTATCTTTGTTTCGTCATTGTCAAAATAGTTTGACGTAATCTTGCTTTGTGGCGTAGTAATTTCGAATCACAATTCAAAAGGTGTTCAGGTGCTTGTAAAACGTCATACTTTTCTCTTGCTGTTTTTAGATATTAGTGCCAAATGGGCGCTGAGATAATCTAATCCTTATTAACGTCTTTTGATTTAAGCGACATTTGTTTAATGGCCAATTCCACACTCTTATCTCCAGTTTCCGTTTCTAATATTTTTTTATGATTTACTTACACCGTGGCCCCGAAGACGAGTTTTGTAATGTCAGTCTATTGGCTGGGGTAGTGCACATCAGTTCATTTACGTTTCAACATATTTTCGGTAAAGCCGGTACTATTCTACATTAATACTCGCGTAACCTACCCTAACCTGACTACTTTTACTTAACCTTGTCAAGCCAAGTTAAATCTAAGCTATCTGACTTGACTGGAAGACCAACCACACCTGCGTAATCAATATGAGTTAATTAACCAAATTATTCAATCAATCATTCAAATCAAACAAGCTACCCTGAGCATTAAAAACTCATTTCCTTTAAACCACTATGATGTTTTGTGTAACCAATTGGCATTTGAGCTACGACAATTTTTCTGCAACCAAGTCAAGATATTGTATAGGCACCAAATAAGCCTATTTCTTTGACCTTACCATACAAATTCGAAAACGAAAACGGTAAAATCGTTATCTGACCGTTTCTCACTCTTCTTGTTTCCCATGATTGATATGCAGCTGGTATTTGATAACCATAAGCAAAGATAAACACTAAGAGTACGGCCGAGCTGTTGAAAAGAGATAAAAATGAATTGATATAAAAATTTTTGGGTTTTACAAAATAATTATGTTGGTGTGTATGTTTTAATTATGATTATATTTAGTTAAAGTTATTTTTAAAAACAAATCTGAAACACCGATGTTTCAAAATTTCACATTTGAAAAGGGGAATGAATTATTGACTCCTTGATTAATTTTGGTTATTAGTTTAATATATCAAATACGAAAGCTGTTTAAAGCTTCATATTTTAAAATACATTAACAGAGGCCACCATAGCCTAGCTGTATATTGCACTTCTCTAACCGCAACTAGGCTATTGCAAAAGTTTGTTGCAAAGTGACAACAGAAATGCTTTTCTGCTCAACATAATCCAATAAAATTGTTAAAACCAGACTAGTTGTCAATTCAAAAGAGTCCCCTCCCCCCCTTCCCAACAAAAATAACGAAAAAGCACTGACAAAAGCATTGACTAAACGTCTTACAGCTTGAAACGTGAAATAGATTAAAAAATCAATATGTTGTTTTCTTATCGCGACAAATACCAATAATTTTGTATTCAATGGGAAAATATGTAACAAAAGGATTCAAATAAATTTGATACAGTATGTCGTTTATATTTGTGTAATTTGTGAGTGAATATGGTGTAAAATAACGTTTCTGCTATCAGAATGGAATCGCCAAATGATATAAAAAGCAAAAGGATAAATATATCAAGAATACTTACTTGTTGCAGTGTTGCTGTTACTGTCTTGGTTTCCCTTTACGCTATGAATTTATACTTCATAAATCAAGATTATGAACTTTTTCAATCACTAAATGTGGAGAAGTCTGATAAAGCGGACACCAATACCTCCTGTAGAGATGATAAACAAATAAACCAATTTTATTTAACTATTGAGGATATTCCAAAGAGACGATTAGGCAACTTTCTGTTTGGTTTAGCAGCCATAATTGGCTTAAGTCAAAACAGTAAGAAAATTCCAACTTTAAGTGATAAACCTGTTAGAGGTTTACAGTATTTTGATTTAAATATTGAGTTGATAAATGTTAAAAAATTAAAACAACGTGCACATTTTCATTGGGAAAAGGCAGTGGGTACTTTCAATAAAACGCTAATGCAAGATGTGACCACAATCAAAAATAATGTCATACTGAAAGGCCCATTTCAGTCTTGGAAGTACTTTGATGCTGCAAGGGCCAAGGTTCGCTCTGCAATAAGGTTTAAAAAACAAATAATGGATAAAGCCTTTGATGTAGTTGAGAGTATAAAATTGAACGCTGACATCATGAACTATAAAGAATTGATCTTTGTGGGAGTTCACGCGCGTCGTGGCGATTTTACAAGTAAACACAATGCTAAGAAAGGATTTATCACCCCAGATTCTCGTTACTATAAAAAGGCCATGCGTCTGCTAACAACAATGTTTCCTAACAAAAAATTAATATTTATTGTCGTAAGCAATGATATAAATTGGACAAAAAGTAATTTTAAAGAATTTAATGAGTTTGTCATTAAGTATATGAATGATACAAGTAGTCCTGGGTTAGATCTTGCTATTCTCTCGTTGTGCAATCATACTGTCATGTCATCCGGTACTTTTGGATGGTGGGGAGCATTTCTAGCCAATGGCATCACAGTTTATTATGAAGGTTATCCAGTTCCTAACACTTTGCTGAGCAGACATATTAAAAGAGAAGATTATTATTATCCCTACTGGATTCCCTTAAATATTTAACATACTTCATTGAAGAAAATAGGAAATAAAAATAGTACGAAAAGTGTCATATAATTTAAAGTTTTACTTTCATAAGAAATATACATTTTTATCTATTTTTGTAAATAACTACTACATTAATTTTTTTGATGATGTTTAATTGCGCTTTTCCTAAAATCTAAGTTATCATTGTATCATGTCATGTAAATTATCATATTAATCATTTATATCTGAAGTACTGTTTATAAATACAATAAAAACGTCATTTGGTATTAACTAAAACAATATGGAATTTAGGTAGATTTTATGTTGCTCATAGATCACAAAATGAAACTATGCATTTAGATTATTTTACACGATTTTATCTTGACTGACAAGCAATGGTATTTACGGATTGAGGAGTAAATTTGTTAATAAATTTTGAATATATTAAAAGTAGAGAGATGTGTTTTTAAATATGCAATATTCTGAAAGCTATCTTTCCAGGTGGTTATATCTTGATCAGTGCTGAGCTAGGTATTTATACATTTTTTAGACAGTTTTAATTAATTTCCATGTGTCTCTTGCGAAACAGCTGGAGCAAAGGAAATAAAACTTCAGCTAACTGTTAGAGCCAGACAATTGCTTAACTATAACGGCCCCATGTTTATAGCTATAAACATATAAGAAATAGCTAAGGAATAACACAGCAGGTGCATTAGACTGCTTTCCACAAAAAGTATCCTTGTGGACTTAAATGTGATGTCATTTTATCGTTTTTTTTTTTTTGCTAATGCGAAAATGGTAATGTTGAATTTAATTTAAACAGAAAATTACAATATATAGAACATTTGGTCATGTTATCTTCACGACCAACACACCTCCAGTGCACAGTAACGAAGTTCCAGGTGAAACATGACAATACAGAAGATGTTCACGTTCGTTATTATTATTCCTCCACTTATATAGCTCTTTATCAATTGTTCTGCTCTGCGCGCTTTGCACAGTACAATAATTATATTGCATTAAAGTTACATTATATTAAGACACTACAACACTAAGGTAAATACTTTCTACAGAATGCACTTTTTAAATAAAAAGTCGAATAATTCAAATAACATAAAATGAAATAATGGTTTTAATTTTCCCCTAAAATCTCAATTTTACTTGAAAAGGATTTACCTTTGGTAATCCGCAGTGCGAACCGAGTAGCAGATCGTACAGTCCTTTTTGCTTGGCGAACCATATGGGAGGTTCACATGGTTAATAGTTAAGTAAGCTGATTTCGAGCTAAAGATTTAATAGTAATTTTAAATATAATATGCTAAGGAATTGGAAATCAATATAAGGAGTTAAGACGTGACACGTTCATGTTTATGAATGCCAAGTTCAAGCTGTGCCTCAGCGCTTTGAGAACACGTTGTAGTATATTGTCGATGCCTTCAGTGATCCCATACAATAAACTATTTCCATAGTTTATGCGACCATATGCGACCATAACTTGCATAAGGTTTCCGGTACTACTGGCAGCGTGATTTTCGAGTATGGATCCAAGCTTTCATAGATTCGGGTAACAAATGCTTGTGGCATGTTCAACACGGTGAGCCATTTTGGGTTCCAGATGTATAAAGAAGCCAAGGTCACGAGTACATTTACTCAGTTTTATTCTTCCGGCACATACGCTAATCCTAGTCTACTGCATTTTAGAAATTACGGTCCGGTGCCGAGTACCAAGAATACTGTTTTATATGCATTCATTTTAAGTCAGCTAGAGGGATTAAGTTAGCGTTAGCACAAGTATGAAAGTAGTAATAGGCTACTTTCATACTTGCTTAGGGAAAGGCGTGTGTTTGAGCATTCCATTTTGTAGAGGCTGTGGTTGTGGAACAGAATTTTTTATATGAGCTGTCAGGAATGTCTGCTGAAACAGGAGGCGAACCAAGATAACTAGCATCTTTTAACCCTTTTTCTACTTCAAGACTGTAAGAATCTATAGCCGGGAACCGAGTCCAGAAAGGAAAGGAGTGTGCATTGGTTTTCAAAATTATTGATAATATCTGATACATCGATAAAATTTTTTCTAGCAATAGCCTAGGTTAGCCTATCAGTCTGCATACCGAAGAGACCACAGTTGTGGCAGATAGTATTATTACAGGTGTCAATCCGTTTAATCAACTTAGAAATAAATGGCAAGTTTGATATCATCCTGAAAGCGTTGAGATATCATCCTGAACCGAGTCCAGAAAGGAAAGGAGTGTGCATTGGTTTTCAAAATTATTGATAATATCTGATACATCGATAAAAATTTTTCTGGCAATAGCCTAGGTTAGCCTATCAGTCCGCATACCGAAGAGACCACAGTTGTGGCAGATAGCATTATTATAGGTGTCAATCCGTTTAATCAGCTTAGAAATAAATGGCAAGTTTGATATCATCCTGAAAGCGTTGAGATTTGTGGAGTTGTATAGCATACGTGACTTCCTAAAAGACAAAAATAGGCGTTAAACCGCAGTGAAACCTTCAGTTTTGGGAAGCTACGATAATGTCATAGAAAATGATAACATAACATAATTTTAGAAATTGAAAACAACGGGAATAGAAACAATCAATAAAGATTAGCTAGAACCTAATAAACCGAATAAGTGGAAGGAAGGCCACGAGAACAGTACAAATACAGAGATACAAGGGGGAAAGAAATTAGAACTGGTATCGGCATTTTAAGGGGTTGCAGGGAAGCTCATCAGAGTGTGATGATACTGACGAACAATTTCTTCAGATACTTGTGGCTCTGCTTACTGAAGATGATCTTTTCACCTTAGAAGATACCGTGAGGCTAAAGCTGCTCTAACTGAAAGGAAGTCGTATGGAACTGACAACATACTACCTGAGGTGCTGGAAGGCGAAGAACTTGGTTTCAGAATAAGAAGACTGAACAGAAGAGTATAATTGGAAGTTCTGACAGATTTAGACTTCAATGAGGATATTGATTTGATCAGTAAACAAGTAGAGCAAACTCAAGAAATGCTCGTAAGGGGAGAAACTCTTCATCAGGAGTGGAACCTATAGTTGATGTGAAGAAGACCAAGATCATGCTATAACTAGTCTTAAGGAGTTTTTTTAAACAAGTGATGTCTAAACACTGGATGTGATTGAAGAATTTACCTGCATTGGATCTCAGCTACAGATATCAAACAGATATTAAAATTGCATTTGCTTTGGTGGCATGTATGTAAACTGCTAAAGATTTGGGCATCATCATTAGCCAGAAAATTGAACCTAAGACTATTTGGCTGCATTTTAGAATCTGTTCTACTCTACAGATGTGAAGCATGAACTTTAACATCTCTGCTGTCTAGCAAATAGGATGGCACTTACTCAGGACTCCTTGGAAACGCTTGGAAAGACCATATCACCATAAAGAACCGTTTAGTGATTTAAAGAAATCGACGAAGAGATAGGAAATTACCGCCATCCAGTTGAGTAATGTGGACTCAAATTCATGGAAAACGACGTCAATGTCGTCCTGAAAAGACACATGCCCAGCAGCCTGACGAAGACACCGGTCCAGAGCCAACGAAATCGGAAGGGTAATGCAAGATCCGTTGGCGTCGTGCAGGTCTAGAAATACTGTCTCGGCCCAGGAAAACAAGTAATGTGTGCCAAACGTTTTGAAAACATAGTAAAAATTGTTTTACTTCGTTCAAACGCCTTTTCTTTCAAGCAAGTTTCTCTGAATAATTTATAGAAAAGTTTTGAAGTTGTTGACAGATTGTTTCGATACAAAAGCAAATTTGAACATAAGTAAAACTGCAGCTTGAAAACCATTTTAAAATATGATACATATTGGTCTCTTTTATAATTGAAACAAAACCTAATTTTAAGAAAATTACTGAACTCAGAGAGTGAATAAAAATCGATCTTTAACGAGTGTAGAACGCGTCAGATGCTGATATATATATATATATATATATATATATATATATATATATATATATATATATATATATATATATATATATATATATATATATATATATATATATATATATATATATATATATATATATATATATATATATATATATATGCAAACATATATGGCTCATTTCTATGATTTATACCTCTCTACTATCGATTTTATCGACTTCTGGAACTTGCAAAAACCTGTCATTTTTATACGGAGACAGTTTGGAGAAAAGTTTTGGGAGGTATCCATACACTCTTTCTGGACGGGTCACGACCATAAATAGACGTCCTGTTACATCTTATGAAATATATATATTTAAAATGCGCAAAGAGTGATCCGTCCATTTGTTTTAATTGTGTCACGATATGCCGTCATATTCCCACCTATGACATTATTATAATTTGTTCATCTTAGTAAATATTTTTAATTTTTGGTCAACGTTCTGTTTTCGTTGATTATTGAAATCTACATGACAAAAATTTGGGTATGGCAAAAATTGGTATAGGTGGAGTCTTTTTCATCAGTTACCTAAATGAGTGGCGGGAAGGGGTTCCTTCATCCAATTTCACATCATCTAACGAAGATATATAGCTCGGTCGTCGTGGGGAAAATATTAGTCAGATCACCGTTTACACCGTGATAGTCATAAGGAATAGTGGTCATCGCTCAGTAAAAGATCCCTTGGATCATTCGGTAACTCAAGATATGCATGAAGTCGGTTTTCATGAATATTTTTCAAAACTAGGTAAAAGCTCCCTCGATTCTGACTACCCCATATGTCATGTGCTGATTTTCAACAATTGTCAAAAAGAACAGTTATTACAATAGCCAGTACTAGGCTTACCTTTCTTATTAGCGTTAACATGACGAGGTTGTTTTTCGTTTATTCCACAGTGTGTCAAAGACGTTATTCTATGATCGTGACTAATCAAAACCAAGTTACAAAAGCACTGAACGTTGTAATTTCGCCGCGTCACTGTCGCAACCTAAAATCCACGTTTCCTTGACAGCATAATTTGTACTTGGACACAGCCTGTCATAAAACTATGTCGCATGAAGTTTTAATGCAACAACGATTTTTAAGCAATTATGAATTTAGAAATAATCAGAATCATATACTTTTGTGGTCTCAAGTGTAATTGAGACTACACAATTTTTACCTGTTCTTGTACTTGGACATAATATGCTATAAAGCTGTGTATAAAGCTATATAGCTATATAGCTATAAAGCTTCATGAAGTTGTGATGCAACAAAGATTTTTAACCAATTGTAAATTTAGAAATATTCAGAATCATATATTTTGTGGTCTCAAGTGTAATTTTTAGAGTAGCTTCAATGACAAATTTTCCAGCGCTTAGTTTAGTACATTATAATTACACTGCTACGACTATGCGATAACGAAAATTGAAGTATTTAAGTAAGAAACATGGAATTTCTAAAATTAGCAATTTCAGTTTTTTTATCACAAACTTTCTTCAGTGATATCGCAGGTAACATTTGCCTATCTTATTTTATTTCACTCATAAAACATCACGAAAAACTCCTACTGCGTAACCACTACATCTAGAATTAATGGTGCTTAATATATTGTTTGACTGAGGTGTGACGCCTTTAAGACTATAGACTTCATTTATCTATAGATTGTCTATAAATGATGAAAGGAAGAGGTGCTTCTGACAGCAGCTTCTTTTTCACCACCTAGTTTTATTTTTATTACAATTTTCAAAGAAATTGTCCTTTATTATCAAACGAGTGTGCTTTTTTATTTTGAAAGATTAATTTTTGGTTGCTCTTTATTTCATTAAAATTTTCTGACTCATTCACACTGCCATTACATGCATGGACATTTTTAAGCCATTTAAAATTTTTTTTTTGCAGAATTTGGTATTTACTATCTCACAGTTACTACATACTGTTTAAAAATTAACCTTGCAACATTACTAATAACTTTTGTACAATATTTTGATATGTTACCTCCGGCACGTTCTGTGTGTCTGAATATTTTATCATAATAATTTTTTACAAAAATAATTTGCAAACTGTTTTCCTTGTTTATTTACAATTATACGCTCAATTTCGATTCAGTGCGGTTTTTCATTGAAATATTTTCTTAACAGATTTAAAACATGTTTGTTATTTACTATAAAATTAGGCCCGATTGATAAATGTTGACATCCTTGTATTTTCTGTAAGCATATCTCACTGGTCATGTATTCTTGTGTTGTTTTGGCTCTGATCTCCCATCTCATGTCAACAAAATAACCATGTTGTGTATTCTAAAAATTCGCCTACGGGTTAGCTGACATGTGGTGACAAATGCACAAAAACTTTATCTGCAATTTTATTAATTAATTTGATTAATTCTCCCATTTGGAACCTATATCTTCAAAGTGATATTTTAACAACAACATGAAATTCGAATAAATTTTTTTTCTCAAGTGGTGTTTTTAGCGAAGCGCTTAGCTATCGAAAGGTTTTCCTTGGACTAATGTTTGGTGAACAGATTTCATATCTGTGTAACTTGTACACGGTTGCACTATCCACATGTTTCTGAAGGTAATCTTTGAACTATCGGAGTACAAAAATTCTCATTAGGTAGAGATTGAAAAATATGAAGTTATCATTAGTATTATTAAACAGATTGCTTTGTTTAGGATATGCAACCTAGCTACCTCCCCTCATGCCCCCGCATATAAACGCTTAAGCGTTTCAGACGGGCAAAACATTTTGTCAGTGCTTTCACACAAGCTTATAAATTTAAAAAAAAATGTGGTGGTGTGGTGTGTGTTCTTTATCGACACAAGTGTCTCAACAACCCCGTCTCCCCTACCCCCCAGCCCACGTCCCACCAAAAGTCCGGGGATGTGAGACAGGCAACATAAACTGAGCAACAGGTAGGTGACAGTAGCACTATTCACAGCCCACGTATCTGAAATTTGCTTATAAAGTGCTTGTAAAATCTATTATTTCGAAATTCGGCTCACAGAAAAATCTTAGAAATACATAACGGTATGCAACATTTTTGTCACCAAAAGTAACTAGAGCTATTTACTATACCAAAATATTTATGGTTTCTAGGAAAGAAGCGTTTCATTAGTTTCTCAATTGATGACGTGTTCTTTTTACCAGTTGCCGAATTTCAATCTTGTTTGGATAAGAGCAAGCAGTTATAAGCATAAGGAGTATAAATCCGTACTGTATGTATACTTTAGTTACACGGTAACGGATCATTTAATGAAAGTACTGGGCATCGAGGTTATAATATTTGTGACTTATATTTGTAATGTGTGTATTGTTTTGGTACTAGTTAAAGAGGCACATCACAAAACTTACCTGGAATTCACATCCGGAATCTTTGCAGATTTCCATACATACTTTCCATTAGAGCATTTCTTTCGTGTCTTGTATCTGAGTATAAAATATAAATTAGATACTTCAGTGATCCAATGTGTATTTTACTGTATCTTATTCGTTTATTTGGTTTGTTCCGATTTTTGCTCGTTTTCTTTTTTTACCACAGTAGCATTATTACTCTATTTGTATGCCTCCGGCAAATTGACACAAATACTTTTACCTGTAAATGCACGACTTGTAAAAATTCTCTCGACATTTGAATCAGGCTGAATATCAATATTCAAGTTACCTGACAATAAATCCCTTCTCTCTTCTCCGCAAAAAATTCTTCTTTTTTCTTGAGTATACTCTTGAGAGTATTCGCAATATGCAAAACTGTGGTGCTAGCCTCACAAAAATCAAAATAAGCCGAATAATTTTTATTACATCTAGAACAAATAGGCAAGATTCTACTAGTGGCGGAAAACAAGTCACCGACAAAATTCATTTATAATAATGTGTTAAATTTCTGAATTTTCTGTTGTAGAAAATTTGAATTTTATAGATGCTATTTTGTTTCGAAATTAATGAGTTTAGTACTATCGTTCCTTACTTTGTTTTGAAAGGCTCTTTGATGTGTGAAACCTTTTTATTTATAGTAATGGCGATATTTTCAACTGGCTTGTTTTTTTTTTAATTTCCTGCGAATGCTTGCTTCCTTGTTCGCCTTCTCATGCATGGATGCTCGCTTTTCCTTGAACAGCCTTGATTCGCTCTCTTGCTTCGCTGTGTTTCGTCAACTGTGTTTGAGTTTGAGCAATATCCTCGGTAGAAGTTGTGTTTGTACTTAGTCTATACTGCTCATGGCGTTTAATATACTGTTTGTATGTCTCATACATACTGACTGTCTCATCACAGAAATCATAAAGACTGGTATATGAACTTGGCTATTGTTCTCTTATTTTGTTGCATTTGCCACATTTGTGTGAAGAAAAGTTCCATGTCATTAGCAAATGAAGGTTTCCGTGAAGTTTTTTTTTCTCTCCACATCTCCACCCACCATGCTTCAAGCGCTTCCTAAGGCGTGTCTTCTTTACCAATATTCTCTTAAAAAATTAACAGCTAAAAACAGTAAGACTTATTAAATCTTTCCAGTGTTAAATTTCTCATATGATATATATAAGAACAAAAATAACTCTCTATATTTAATTCTGGAATAACAACTGTTAAATCCCCATTTAATAGTGTAACTTGTGTACATGTTAAAACTACAAGTAGCAAAGTTGATTCTTTACGTCACTGTGAAAAACAGTCCAGTGACAAATCTTACATATTTACAAAAATATGTTATCAAGATCAAGATCAAACTGTAACTATAACAGTGAAAAGCGAAGGCCAATTTTGTGTTTGACAATGGGCACACAAGTGTCAACATACGAGAGAAAATGTCAGTATTTTCAAATTGCTCAATACTGACCCAATTACATTTGCAACATGAAAATCCATGATAAAGGCACGCGTTAAAAATGTGTGTTTTGGGAATAAAAAGTATAAGTGTTCGTTTTCACGAAAAAGCGAATATTGGTTGGAGAAATTCTTAATCAGTGTGATGAGCAGTGTTGTCTTGGTACATTTCAATCTTCATCTCTGGACATCCCACGCTTTCCTAGCTGTCAGCCTTTTATCTAGGACTTTTTCGATATTAAGAGCTTTGAGAAGACATTACGTTTTGGGGATATTCATCTATGGACATACCACGCTTTCCTAGCTGTCAACCTATTACCTAGGACTTTCCCGGTATTAAGAGCTCTAGTGATTTTTAAAAAATCAAGTGCAAAAATTAAAAAGAATATTTCGATTATGTACAAGAGACAATGTTAAAACAGTTGTTGTAGATAAGCAACCAGCTATTTTCTGCAACGTGAGTATGTATGTCTATATTTGTAAGATTTGTGATGTTTTATGTGTTCGCATGATATTAAAGAGACAAATCGTTTGTCATATTTCAACAAAATAACGTTATGTTTACATTGAGGTCATTTTATTTATTAAAAATCCTTGTCTATTCGTTCTTTTATTTCTTTTTTGCAATGTGGGCTAAACTTAGGTAAGTATAAAAACTTAAACGACAATATCCCACATGAATAGTTTATTAAATAAATTAATATCATATTCTGTAGAATACTTAATTTGGTCCTGTGGTTGGAAAATCTTCCTCACCAATTTTGCTTAAAGGTTAAGGTTACAAATAACACTAATAGGTGGCTTTCCTCTGTAGAGTTTATCAAACCTGATACCCCATTTTACAATTCTTCAATATTTCAAAAGAATACTTTGTAACAATGTAATAAATTGGCCAAAAACATTCCAGAATCAACTGCGTAATGTTTGGAATTGCATATTTTATATACGTTTCTATGTCTTATACCCATGCCTACTTCTTTCTTGTATGAATAACTATTAATTTATTAATAAATTACGTAAAGTCAATAGTATGCTAAACAAATTGCAATACGCAAGTTGTCATTTGAAGTTTGAAATGGCATGAAACTATTTATAGCCCCTGTATTGATTGATATCAAAAGGCATTTCATACTTCAGAAACTCAGAACTCATGAGTACATATGAGGTACATCATGAAAAATAACCAACAGCAACATTGTTGGAATCCTCTTACTGTCAACTAATCACGAAATAGTGACGTCGTATGACAGGTCTTCTGCACTTGATGACCACAATATTGACGTATTTTTAGCTTCACTAATTGATTTAATCCGTGTCTGGATCATCTGGATCGTAATCAGTTTTATCCATTAATGGCAGTTCTATGGTCTTTTCGAAACCTAAGGGCCAAAGAGCTCAGGCTAGAAACAATATATTTATAACATATAATTTAAAATTTTAAAAATTTGGAAAAATAGTGAAAATATGTGTGTGCATGTGTGTGTGGTCCTCAAAATTACTTAAACAGTGACAACAAGTACAACGATAAGTAAGTGCCTTAATATCCATATATTTGGCAAAGATACACAATGTTAAACTGGCAAATTTCATAAAAATTCAAAAATTGTCAAATCTATAATATATAACCTTACCGTTTCCTTCAAATTGCCATTCAGATTCGGAAAAGTCTTGCTCTCCTGCACCACAGTGTAGCTTTAGCACATTTAATCTGACACACGCGGTTTCTGCAGACAAGACTTCAGCACCAACAACAGTATGGTTGCTCAGTATCACGCAACTCTCCCACTGCAAATTACCAGCAAATTATCGAAATCAGTGTTAAAAAGACTTAAGATTAGTTTCTATTATAATTTAATATTCAGGTGGTTCATAATGGAGGAGAATTAAGCTTTATACTCTGAGTAATCAATACTTATGCAAGAAATTTTTTGAAAGAAACTTAAATTTCTCTGCGATCTCTAAATGAATTTTACTTCTTTTGCACCAAATCAATAAAAGCAATTGAGATTCTGGATAGTAATCTTGTACTTGTACTTATCACCTTTAACATGGTACTATTCACTTTACCCTTACAATTACTAGAATTTCTAAAGTGATGTATTTATTTGCGAAACACTTACGCATGTATCCGATTTGAAACAGGCAATTTTCTTCCAAGTGCTTTTCTCAAATAACCATATTCCATAATCTAGCTTTGAAAAAGACATACAGTACTTTCCAGGCTCTTCATCAGCACCCTCACTTACTGTAAGGCTGGATATGTCCTTGATATGGTGACCGTCTATTTTGTGTTCTAGTTCACCTTTTGAAAACAAAAACGTAATACATGCCCGATGACATTTCCCTGTCTCTATCTATCTATCTATCTATCTATCTATCTATCTATCTATCTATCTATCTATCTATCTATCTATCTATCTATCTATCTATCTATCTATCTATCTATCTATCCATCTATCTATCTATCTATCTATCTATCTATCTATCTATCTATCTATCTATCTATCTATTTATCCATCGATCTATCTATCTACCTATTTATCTGTCTCTCTGTCTGTCTATCTAACTATCTATACATGTCCTAATCTATACCTATCCTTGTCTATCCTTACTCACAAAAGGAATCAATGAACAAAACGGTTTTGTTTTTTTTTAATTAAGAAATTAAATGCAATGGACTGTAGCCGAGTTTCTGTAAATTGTCGTTTGATCTGTTACTAATTTTTATTATGACGTTATACCGTAGGATATGAATATTTTACAAATACCTGTAACAACGTCGTAAATTCTAATGACGTTGTCGGGGCTTGTCGTAGCAATCTTTCGAGCACCATCATCCAACAGCAATATGTAATCGACATCCAGTTCAGATAATTGACTACCATCTTGATACTTGATACACTTCTGTACAATCTCATGCTCCTTGTCGTAAATGACATGATCCATTTTTCCTTAATATATATATACGAATTGTACACCATTTTGAACTTCAGCAAAATTTTTGATAAAAAACACATTTCAAAGAAAGTGTTCACGACAGGGGAGGCTCATAGTTGTGTGGTTCGATGCTTGAAGTTGAGGGGAATGGTAGACTGAGTATGTCAAACTCCGTTTTTTTTTACTTAAAATGGATTTTGAAAACATTGAAGGAAAAGCTTTCGCTGCAACCATGTGATGTTCTGAATTTGCTCCTGCGATAGAATTTTTACCTTCAAGCAGGTCCCAAACTAATCCATATTTGGTCATGCCATAGGGTGCACCAGGCAGTTCATGTACGACGTTGTGTATCAAATAACGCCCGTCTTTCGTAATGTATTCTTGCGTAAAATATGTAAAGTTTATTGCGTCCATGTGCTCCTGTCATCATACAAACGCGCACACGTGTTAATTATAAGAGATGTAAATAAGACGATATGTGTATAATATTATATTTAAGGGTCTAAGAATATACACAGTTGGTGTCATAAAAGGATATTGCTATTAACAGAACATATAAATGTACATATAAATGTACATATGAACATCACTTTTATAAGACGATATTTTACTAATTGAGCCTATTTGTGTTGTCTAACTAACACTCTAAGCAAAGTGAATGCATGACAAATCCATTTTTGAAAGCAGTATAGCAAATTATGTTATTATGTATATCTTAGTTGGTTTAATATACTCATATCTTTTTATTGATACTTTGATGTAAATTCAATGTTGGCTTTTAATTGATTGATTAGTTTTACATTAAAAAACGGCAAAATTATAAAAAATAATATAATGGCATAAAATTATATGCTATGGATTTTTCCTTAAGCTTACACTAGAGTGATCTCACAGCAATGGGTTTAAGTAACTTACCCATGTGAGCTTTTTTAAGGGTTGCTTGGTTTCCAAGGAAATAACCAAGAAACAGTTGACATCAGACGCTTCTTCAACTACGGCAGTGTTTCCGCTTTCATTGACCTACACAAACACTTTCAATTTGATTGTTTAATTTATTGATTTAATGAATAATTGACTGAGTGCGTGAGTGGATAAATGAGTGATTCAGTGACGGTATCCGCTCCAGTTATCCTTCCAAAGAGGATGAACTAAACCACAATCTTATGTTTCCCATATTCAAATGCCTTTCAATTTTTTCTCGGTTATGTCAAATTTCTATTGAAAACTAAGGCAAAACTGGAAGCAAATAACTTTTGCAATGTACGACATTCTTGAGCAATGATAAACAAATATATTTTGCAAGTTTTCACACGATAAGATGTACACCATGAACATATTACGCTGTTTATATTAGATAACGTCACATATTACTGAATTATCTATAAAGTAAACAGTTCATCTAAACAGCAGTGGCCAATGCACGTATTGTTGAACTCAATTGCATTTTTCTGCTTAAAGAGAGTGGATTAATTAAATAACTTGCAATTATACTTTTCACAAACACTTCTTAAAATGTTACAACAAACACATAGTTGTAATAAAACAGAATATTGAAAACTATTTTACCACGAAAAAATCAGCCAGGCGTTCATTTAAACCCGTTCTGATTATATCTGTTGTCTGCCCTGAGGATAAGCTGATCAGTTTTACCCTACTACAGAACGTAGTTAAACACACCACTTCTGAAACCAATATCGCACATTCTCCTTAAATTTCATAATCAAATAATTCGTATCTGAAAGATTTTACGAGATTTTATATTGAAATTGATGTTGTTGGGCTTTGAAAAATGCTGAAGCTTAATTTAATTTTTATCCGAATGGAGTTTAATATTTCATGAAATATAAATTCGTGGACCTGAATCACATGAGGTATGTCTAAAAAAGAAGCAAGGAGATCCACTAAATCCTTGAAGTGACTTCTCGATGCACATGTCGTCTATGTCAAACAGATGCAGCTTATAACTCGTATCACAGATCAACACGCGCTTATCTGATACCACTTTTGTAAGCTCAAGTTGCCCTGAAAACTAAGAGATAATGTACAAAAACTTTACCAAGGCTACAAAACGCGCGAAGACCGTTTGTCGATTTCATTTCTGGCTTTTATATGGAAATCCTCTGATTTCACATTATTAATAGATAGAGAAAAATTTCAACATTGCTAACATTAATATAAAACAAACATTTAACGCATTGTATATTGATATTTCAGTGCAATAAACTAAATAAACTTAGAGGCGGAAGGCGTATGAAGGAAAAACGCGACCGGATATAACGTTGAAGACCGCATAGAATAATTGATTTTAAATGATTGCTCTCAAAAGTTGTTTATTTGAAGGGATGTTCCAGAAAAAGATCGCTTATGTTGGTAATTTAACGAGTTCGCTTAACTTCTGTAGCTGTAGGTGAACAAATTTAAATATTCCGAATACAGCTGAAAGGTAAAGGGTGTGGAATAAATGAGGAGTAAAAAGTCTCTAAAGACTGGAGGGCTATAACAATGTTTTAAGATTAAAACGGTTTGCTAAATTAAACAAATAACTATGTTTTCGATAATTTTATATTTAAGAAGTATACTTCGGCGAGTACACAGCACCGTTCCTTTTTAGCTATCCTTGTATTGCCACAAAACTTAAAAACGTTGTGTTTACGTCAGCTACACGGACGCTCGCATGCTTTAATGTCACTAATGTACGGTATAGACTTGCTATCCTAACAAATCTCTTTCGCTTCTAAAGCAACAGAATGGGCAACACCTTCCCTTCCCTTTCACTTATGTAAAATTTAGATAGTGTAGTCGTTTGTGGTGTGGCGCGTTGCTTAGACACGAGTAGCAGAAAAAAACGAGAAACATGGAGATTCTAAACGAAGTAAGACTTTCCAAATGTAATCAACATAAATGTGTGAGCACATGACAGTTATAGTGAAAAGTATAACGAGGTACATAATACTAAGCAATAAACAAGTATTATCTTTCATAAGTTCCTAATTGATTAAAATGGACACATGCAACACTAAATATCTATTTTTAGGAAATAGTTGGTGTTGTTCATAAGGAAATGATCGCGGAACGAAGGGCAGAATCCATTTTTAGCACTTCAGTTTTGCGCTTCAGCACCGATCTCCTACTTTTTGTCAAGACATACTAAAGTGAAAGTGCAAGGGTGAATTCTAGCAAACATTTGTTGTTTTTTTTTCAACTTTATCTATTAATACATGTATCTTTTTGCACTGACACCGACCGGCTTTTACTGCATTGCTGCGTAATACTGATGTAGTCACATGACGATGAAACATCATGTTATGACCTTCCAAGAAGTGTGATTACGAGATATGGTCACAGTAGCGTCTTAACGCCAAAATGCATAAGTTGAAGAGGTTAAAGTATCAAGCAGATAATTTTTCAAAGTTTTAGAATTGAAAAGTAAGGAAAAATATTGTATTGTCATTAGAAACGTGATATAATGTTTGGTAGCTATAGAGTACGAATGTTGAAATTTAGTTCAAAGTTTATATGTTGCCAAATGGAAAGCTTTAAATGGTAGGTGAGATTCAGATTTATATCTAAATTGCTTAGTCAGTTATCAAACTCTTAGAGACTGTTACATTGCAGCCAATTACATACATACTTACTTAAATTTTTGCCAATATTTTCTGCCCAATTTTATGTATCTTTTTTTTATTTTCTTTCTTTATTGAAACATATACTAAATTAAATTAAGGCAAGGGAGAGTTTCTTTAATTTGTCATTAATATAATCTGGATTCAATAGTCACAAGTGGAACAGATAGGCAAAAAAAAAAGAAATTTAAAAATGGCTGACGTAAACTTTTGGCTACCTGGAGAATAGTGACATGATTTGATTTTGAATTAAAAACTGCGATTTGAGCTGATTTCAAAATAACATAAAAGAAATCTAAGCCATGTAATAAAAGGAATACAAAGTAGTTAAGAGGAAAACACACGAAAATACTTCCCTCAGTCAAAAGTGCATATTGAACTCACCCCCAGGGTAAGGTCGATACTCAGTTTTGACTTCAGAATGTATTTCCCTCTTATCCCCTCTTGACTATTGTAGCTGAGTCAGATTGTACTTACGAAAATCGTCCTCATTGTGGTGTCCGTACAAACGTCAATTAGCTTGAAGCAAGAATGCCCCTGTCTTTCTGTGGTACTAATTCTCACCATGTCCGTGAATAAAATCACATATCTTGAGCTTCCAGGAAGTGTAAGGATGTCCCTGACAATGTATACAATATTAACATTTAGAGTAATTTAATATCTTTTCTAAAAAAAATGACACAAATTGATTCCTTAAGCCAGCTGTCTTTTTTATTATTCTGATACAAAATAAATATGTAAGAAGTCTGCGAATTAATTAGATGAATGTGTTTCCCATGACGAATATAAATTAAGATACCTCACTTTCTCTTTTTCTACCAATAGTGATGTATCAGAGCTAGTAGTCTGCTCAGATATGTCTGCGGTTGTGGCTTGAGAACGTGACTGCTCCAAAATATTTCCCTTTTGCTTCCACACCCGTAGTATTGAATCCTCTGCTATCGTGACAACAGTTGTCAAATCCTTAGATACAAGTGCCTGAATATTGTGACACGTTAATAATAAATAATTGTAAGCACCTGATAGCTATAGCATAGGTAATTTATTAAAGTTGGTTTGTGCTGCAAATAGACTTCATAATAAAATAAATATACTTTACTCAATTGCATCAAATAGCCATATGCTAAATCTCTACAAACAACCACTTGATTAGAAGTTGACTCCAGAAGGGGCGTCTTAAACTAATGATCTTTTTAAGAAATAGTTTTCACAGAAATCTTAGTTCTAGGATCTAGGTTTTGTAGCTCTACACAGATCATAAATATAGTTTATTAACGTTAATTATAGAAATATAGAATTATATGTTTGCTTACTGTTGTGCCAAGGTTTAGCAATTTTTAATTTGGAAAATACTGAATTTTACGTTTGATTTCCACTGATGTACAAGGTATTATTTTCGGTTCAATTAATTCCATTCAAACATTGGTAACTAATTGGAACATACAAGCTAAGTCTCTACTTGTATAGAATCTACTTTCACAGAAAGAAAATAAGATCTTGTATTTATATGTAGATTCACCTTGATAAGTGATTCTTGGTGCCCGAACATGTAGGTTAATTTTTGGTCCTCAAGGTTCCAAAGCATCACCTCCTTTTGTTTACTTTCACAGGCAACGAAGAGAATGTTGGAGATGAACACTCCATAGGTTATCAAATCATCTATATTGCCTGCCAATACAAACGTGCAAAAAATAATTAAAAGAGTGGTTAAAATAATTGCTCTTTACAGGTTATTCTATGCTGTTGAAACCATGAAAACACAACTAAGGCAGGCAAAAGCTATTTTTGTATAGTTTGTATAGTTATTTCTACCTTTGATAAAGCCTGTTTTCTGCCCACTCTGTACACTGAAAAGGTGCAGATCACTATCATAGATTGAGGCGGCGAGGATTGTTTGTGCATTAGGTGACACAGCTATGACGTCCGTTAGCCATTCCTCATCATCGCTTACGTCATCATCACTGTCAGTTTCGATATCATCGTCACTGTCGTCATTCTCACCTCTGTTGTTTTCATCGGCTTTGTTTTCATCCCTAACGTCATTGCTCTTCTTTCTAGGTCTTTTCTGTTATGTGCATAATTAACACTTGACAAGCCTTTGGCTTGCAAGGATTATATGAATTTGTGCGAGCAAAATTCGTCCTTTTTTTTCTTCTTGACACTTTTTCCGATTTTTTGTGTCTTCTTCTCCTCTGACACTATGGGCCCTACGACCATGAAACTTGGGACTTATGAAGAGCTTGATCTGAACATGTGCATGTCACTTTTTATTTTCGTCTTTGATTTCGTTTTATTTCTTAAAACGCCATGTGAAAAGAATGTATTTTTTGCAAGTAAATGCGTGGCATTTAACCCACATCACACACAGTTGCACAGTGAGCTTTGTGCGAGCTCTCACTGCGTAAATAGCTAACACGGCGTATGCTAGATCAGTCAATAAAACCTTAAGTCAACAGAAACCAAACACTACTCGGCTTATAAGACATATTCAAGCTGTGTTGTTTGCAATATATTATTCAAGAAATAACCCATTGAAGGAAGTATTTTTGCGTTTTAATTTTTGTCAAGTGTTTAAAATTTCGCTAGCGAAGTGAGGTTCTAGTTATGAATACATTTGTATATGCAACTATGCATAAATGAAAAAGCTGGAGCACTCGAGTAAGATACTGTGCTATAAGTCACAACAAGTCAGTGTAAAAGATGTATTTCCGGTTTTAAAATATCATTATCCAAAACTATCGAAAAACTTACACTTGTTTTTATCTTTACATGTAAGATAAAGAAACACATCAAAACAGAATGAAAGTGGAAGTAAAACTATTAAAGATGGCAAAGATTTAAACCAGGACTGCTACGCACTTGCTTTGCTTCTGACGCTTCTACAACCTCAATGCAATGCAAATGTTGTTTTGATTCCATGTCATACAACCAAATAAACCGATCTTCATGACCACCACAAACAATATTCTGCGAACCTACATATTAAGACAATATTTTACGCTATTGTTTTTACTGTTTATCTAACAATTAATATTTGATTTCATCATTTCGACAACACACATAATACATTCAACCGAAGCCTAAAGCAGTAAAGCCGCATATGGACGATAAAATATATGTATATGCGAATAACTTTAATTCAATTTTTAATAAACACTATTTATGGTTATATTTGCGGTTCAGTTTTGCGTATGAAATATTATCAATATGAACCTGAAAAAGAAACAAATATTACCTGCTAGCTTGGTGTCTTTGTAGATAAACATTTCCACCCATTCAGCAGGTATTGCTTTCCCAACGAATGTGTTCATGTCAACATCAAACAGCTGGATTTTTCCAACAGACGCAATGGCTAAGTGTGTGTTGTCGTTAAATACAGCACAAGCAGCAGAGTAATTAACCTCCGTTTTGTTTATCAACAGTCCTGACCTGAATTATACATGACCATGACCAATCAGATTTGCAGGAGATTGTTAAAAATGCTTTTTCGCTCTTTATTCCCATATTTTTTGGAAATATACAGCATTTGATTAACCGATGACAGTATAGTTGGAAATGAATAAAACTGGTTATAAACAATAAAATATAGAAAAAAATCCCTCATTAATAGCTTTTTTGTTCTGTAAACTAATGCTTCTCATCAATAATGAAACTGTTGTTGTATATGATGTCGCTAAAGGATGATTAATGGTACGCTTGATTTATCATTAAAGCTGTGGAATCAGTCTTCTCTCATAACAAATAACATAAAAACTACATTAATTTTTTTGTAATCTCGTGGTGTTTTTTAATGCCATTGTCACATATTAACAATTTTAACAACTTACTTTGTATTAAATACGAACAGAATGTATCTCTGCTCTGCCTCAACTTTGCTGTTTTTGTTCATATCAACAAAAGTGACTATGTACTTGTCAGCACAGCAGAGAAATAGATTGCTGATTTGTGTTTTGTGTCTATCCCCGAAGCAATCTTCTATTGTTAAAAGATGTGATCCCTTTGTGATGTCCCATACTCGAATAGAGTTGTCTTCATTTGCTGCAATGATAATTAACAGCAAAAACAATAAGTGTAACTTTGTTGTGTTACCAACAGTATACCAACTGAAATAACAAACTGCATTTAAATCTGTAATGCTTAACTAAAGGCTCTCTGAAACATAAAGTTAACGTTGCATAGTCTTTGACTTATTTTCCATAGTTATCACTTTATGTGCTCATACATCATTTGAAACGTTTTGATGGCATATTGTTGTCAGAGGTGTTTGCGAGTTTAGGAAACCTTAACTCTAAACTCTAAAGGTTATTTTTCTATGTTTATATATTATTGCTGAGTTTTAATATAAAAAATCAAGGTAATAAATATATTTACAGATACCTGTGATGACGTAATTGTCATCTTGGGTCATTTGCACATATGTCATCTGACCTTCGTGGCCGGCGAGACAGTACACTAGCTCGCTACCGGGGGGTGTCAAGGTAGGTTTTGTTAAAAATAAAGCATATCCTTCAAATTGTCTGCATTGCTCTTTGTAGTGCTCCAATCCCTGAATGTGACATTATTGAAAGAGTTATTGAAATATTAAAAACAAGTTGCTAAATTATTCTATATTCCTACATGCGTTTGCATATACAGAAGCTGTCTATGTGTTCTTCTATAGAAATATTACCCATACGGTAGAAATGACAATTCCTGTATATTTTTCATGAGTTATTATTATTATTGTTATTAGTTAGGTGTATTTTGGTATAGTATAACAATATTAAGCTCTAGAAATGAGTGGTGTTTAATCTAAATGTTAAAATATGATAATTATGGAATTTTTACTTGAGTCACTCTTCCTAGCGCTTGAGAAGGCAGGAGGTCGGGGTTGTATAACAATGCCTCTTCGGAAAGGCGCAGCATGTCCCTCATCAGGCGCCACTCTGTCGTGTCGTATTCAGAAGACATATGCTCTATGCTGCTGTCAATCTCAGCCATCAGATCTCTGCATTTTTAAATACATAAATTCACCTGTCAAATTTTATGAATATTTTTAGCCTATGCTTAAATTTATGGCTTGAGTAAAGTCGCGATTAAAAACTTTGTCACTTATCTTCTACTTAGTCCATGCAAATTTTAGGCTTTTAACGAAATCGTCAGTTTAAGCAAAAATAATATATATAAAACAAATTGTCACGTTATGCCTTTCCTACAGTTCAAAGGTATGTTATAATGTCCTCAAACTCTCTCCATGCACATCACGTATATCTAATCCATATGTATATTAAAACCATTTCAAAGACACACATGTTAGACATATTACACCGCCTACCTCTTCCTCATATGTTATGCGCATTGTCACAGCTACATCTTTCAAGAAAAATCCCTATTACTATGTTACCGCGCTATAGTTTGCATCAAATATACTCAAATATATTCAACGTATTTACACATGTTTTTCATCTAATACCTCCACATTATGTCGATCATCATTACAATGAACTCAACATTAAACATATTTCATCGTAGCGTGAACACACAGTAATCACATATGCCGCATGCAGTATTTATCTTAAGATGCTAACTGAAATCCTGCTTTGAAAATAAACTCAAATAATCAGTGGAATATATCGTCTGCTGTTACTGGATATAAATCTGGTAAATTTATACCATAAAAACCTTCGAAATAAACCTGTAGGAAAAAGCTTTGATCTTCGCCAAATGCCATGCCAGATTCATTATCACATCACTTTCTAATTCTTGGAACATATCTGCCAGCACCAGATGGACAGCAAGTTCTTCCAGTTTTCTCATATTGTACCCGTCTTTGGTCTTTATTGGTTGAGGTGTTGTAAAGCGACATTTGGCATCGCTAATTCCTTTGCCACTTGTAAATGGTTTCAGAGTATCTAAAAAGGCATACTTTTGTTTTTATTTATACATGGAATGAGAAAATGATTTATCTTAGACATTAGAAAAGCTTATTGTGGTATAATTAATGTTTTATAACTTTTATAAAAGAATGGAATTCCAAAAGCATATAAATGAATTATTACCGTCTGTCCATTTTCCTAGGAAATATTCTGCAATATTTCGGTGTATTTGTTTGTTTTGCTCTGCACTTATATTTTCACCCGCCAAATATCGATCGCGTGCAGCTTCGACAAATTGCCTATGATACCAGTATATGACCTTTATTCCCGATGATCCTCGTTCAACTGTATTTAACATATCAATTGTAAATGTGTCGACTTACTGTACAGCAATGTAAAAAGCGACAATATGAATGTTGTCTTATTAATGCCTGCAAACATACATAAATCGCTATGAGCCTTTCTTAATTTGCTAATATTTAAACCTATAAAATGTAACCTAAAATATCCTAACGTAGAAATATAACTATAATCAGTACCAAGATATTGCGAGATGTCCATTTTCAGTCGCACCAGTAAAAGAGGAGGAAGACGCCTGATTGGTGGGGTCCAGTATTGATACACGTCATTTAGTACCTCATCATCACATGACAAAATGTCTTCTAGTTCAACTTCAGACAGACCTCTTTTGCCTGTATTTGTATTGTCCAAGAAATACAAAACAACGCATTTCACCTTCTGATAGCAGCCACCGAGTGACAATGCACCACCATATAAAGAAATGAAACTCCACACAAAGATTCTCTCGTCACATTCACATGAGCGTCATATGTATGAGCTAATTTAATGGCTTTGTGCCGAAATAAATTTTGTGTAACGAATGTTATTACGTAAGACAAAGGCTGCGTTACAGTCAACAGAAGTGTCTGATAGAAAAGGGGTATTATTTAGTGTGCTTTGCAGTGGAGTCGGATACTTGTCGAAGGCGAAAAGCTCGCATTATTTAGCTTATTCATATGCTTTCGACTCTCATTTCAGGTTGGTGTGGCTTAAATGAATAACTTAAATCATGAACTAAATCACAGTAAAAAGCAACATTTTTTATTTTTATGTGTTCAAGGCAAATTAAGTTCAAAAGAAGTTTTTTATTTTTAATATATAAAGTATAAACAAAATATTAGCAAACATATTATTTCAAAATCCTATGCACAACAGTAGTATTCTGACAAATGCATACTTAAGAAAAACTTAAACAAGCGTGGAAAACACACCTTTCGCATGTCAGCACGTAATAATGTAATGTTATGTTACATTTTTACTCAAATTGTTACACAGAGTGATCCTTAACCGATTTTAATCAGAATGTTATTACATTCAAAAGGAGTTTTCTCAACGTTTCGGATAAGAGGTCAGGTAACTATTTAATGAAAAGATTTTCTAAAATTGCATGACCTGAAACAAATCTGTCCTTTTCCAGTTCTAATTACCCTTGCAAATTAGTAAGTTGATATTTTAACTGAGCAACAACAAAAGCTGATGAATCCTATGTTTTCAAAACTGAACATCCCCATGTTTTATCAGACTACGGATTTGTAGACAGTTTATAAAAGTTGTTAAGTCTTACTGGCAGTAATGTAAGCAAACGTTCTGGATGTCAGTAGAAGACCGTGCTTTTTCTCTACTCCAATGAACATGGCCTTGATAGCATCTTCAATACTAGCAGCTAAACACGATTCATTGACCTAGAGGTAAGAATATTGCTTTTTTCCACAAGAAAAAACTAAGGTTATTTCTTTTTTCTGAAAAAGACGCTTATTTCGTCCACCCTGTACAACACATTTCAAAAGTATATAATGTAAATTAAAGAATAAAAATATCATCAAAAGCATCAGCTAAACGTGAATTAATTAAGTCATTATTGGAATTAGGTTGATTTTCGAATTGAAGTTTTAATAAAATTTACATAGAGTCATCAGTAAGCAGAACGTATTTTAATGGAATAATATGGTGCATGTAAGAAACAAGACTTAACATAACCAACATTGCTAGAGATTATTTTAAGCATAAACACAGCCTTTTGAAAACTAATGTTAATGATACAGTACCTCAGTAAATGAAGCCCAATTTCTTGCGTCATCAAACAGAAGCTTCATGAAAAGCGGCAATTTGCACTTGTTAAATGTTGCCATGACAACATCTAGTTGCTCTCTGGTCAGTGACTTTTTGCCTGCCTTCAGCCAGCTATAAGTAACGAAATGATACTACATGTTATTTATTTGAATCCTTGCATTATCTGTTAACTGCTAATTGATCTATTTACGGGAGTACCTTCAGTTTTTATAAGCTATGTGCAAAATCTGGGCTTTTGTAAAGGGAAGCGCTATAGTGGCTCAAGTTTAGTCAGAAGTTGTGAGAAAAGGTTTAGGAACATTTCTCATAACAAATAAATTCTATCTATGGCCACTTTTTTCTCCTCTTTTAGATTAGCCCCTCTATCAAGTATGACAAAAAATCAATTGTATTTTGTTCAAGCACTAACGCAGTTCAAAGTTATTCATAATATACGATTTGATATTTAGGTAAAGGCATCTATACAAGTGTCTATTTCAAAGTCAATGCGCATTTAAACAAGCACTCTAATATCACCGCTGGATGATATTAGTTTCCTCATGCAGAAAAAGTCGAGGTTAAGTTGTTTTTTTAAAGGATTTCATTAAGTAAAACGGCAACATAGGGGAAACGTCTTCTCTATACCAGAGTTTGTGTTTTGGTAGAACTAAATATACATCAATAAGTTAATTCCTTAGCGAACAGGGAGACATTGTAACGATTTCAGCACATATATGGTAACGCTTGTGGTAAAACTCATTTGAAAGAAACTAATGAATATGACAACTGTTTTATGATTTATACCTCTCTATTGTCAACTTAGCATCACTTGTATCGACTTCTGGAACTTCTAAAAACCTGTCTTCTTTGTAGGTAGCCAATACGACTTGAAGCTTCGGTAGGTATCCATATTCAAACTGTTCTTTATCTGGCAGGGTCGATATCATGAAATAGACGTTGTTTGGCAACTCTCTCGGAAACCATTTCAGTCCTGTTGAATACAGCAAACAATTTCATGCATAATGGGAGGTATTTGTGAAATACATCATTATACTTGCTTAACTGCTGCTGTTTTGCTGTTGAATCTAAACACAATTAATTTTTTAGTTTCTTGAATCTCAATAACTTGAGCAAACGACATGTGTCAACTTATATTTTCCGGGAAAGAAACTACAAGAAAGCTTTAAAATAAGTTTAAACTTAAAGTTTTGGCAATTAATTAGTTTCTATTCCAAAATAAATTATAAATTTCATCTCACAATACTTATTAATAATTTGTAATCTGGCTTAATGATTAATAATCTGCCTGCCATAGTTACTCGTCGACCAACAATGTTAAACAACAGGTTATCATCGTTACGCAACAATTTGCAACGCTCACTTTGTAAGTGAGCATTATAAATCTACAACTGCAAGTGTATTCTTTTTATAATATTGGCTTCATTGAATAACTTTTTTATCATTTTTATAAACAATGTTTAACTACGTCTTTACGGCTCTAACCTTGTAAGTTTCCTTAGTAACCCTTTCTGGGGGGATATCTACTTATTTATCATGTGATAATGATTACCTTGGGGGTTGCCATCGTTACTCAGCTGATCTAGCGAATCAAAAATGATCACCAGAGGGTGTGACTTTATTTTCTTTGATTCAGATGCTTGCTTTATCACAGCCAGGAAGTATTCCTCTATGAATTTTATTTCCTATTTATAAGTAAATATTTTCTCTGATTCAGATGCTTGCTTTATCACAACCAGGAAGTATTCCTCTATGAGTTTTATTTCCTATTTATAAGTAAATATTTATCGAAATATTTATTTTGAATTTTAATATTTTATTTGTTCTATACTTAGAGAATTTATACAACAAAGTATAAGTTAATGAGTCTTATAGTTATTAGTGTTTTATTATTATAAATACTGCTGCGGCTATGCAATAGACGTAAAATTTTAAATAGATTTGTAATTTCATCACAAAGAGTAATGATTTAACGATTTCTGAAATAAGGTTCCATATCAAATATATTAGTACTTTTGACGATGTTAACAATTAATAACATAAACGTATGTTAAAATCATTGCTTACTGCATTCTGTGATTCAAGCTTAATGCCTTCATGCAGACCATAGACGTCTTTGATCTGTTCTGCACAGCTAAGCAACAACGTACGAAGGCTTGTGCTTTGCAGTGTTGTTCCAATGAATCTAAAATGTACATGCAATTAGTAAAAGATGTAACAGCGAGCACAAATCAGGTCGTAGAAATGATTTTATCTTATCAAATACCGATTATTAAACTGTTTATGTTTTGCGATTATCAGCTCATATTTTGAAATATAAATGCTGCCATTGAATAACGCAAATTTTAAACGTGTTGTTCTTGCGTATTCTTAAAGCAAATTATCAGCTTTGTGTGATTTGGCATTATTTTGTTTTTTTTTTATTTGCATCATAAATTGCACCTGAGTATAAGCACAATGGGTTTGTCTAACCACATTTTTATCTGACTAGCGATCTTAGCTAATAACGAGGTCTTTCCACATCCGGATCGTCCATATACGACATAAGGCAGAGCTGCTCTTGACAGCAATTTCTTTTTCACTCCCTAGTTTCATTTAATTGCAATAAAAAATCTTTTCAGTACAGATGAAACTTTTAAATATTATTTCGACAGCAAAAAATATTTCAAAACAGTTGATTAATTTATTCAGCTACCAACAGTATTTTATACATTTTTACAATTCATTGCAACTGAATAGACATGTTAAATTTTTTTAACTGAAAATCATTTTTTGTACCATATTACAAGGATATTTTGCACACTTTTATTTCACAAAGGGACTTAAACTCTGATCGAATAAGCTCGTATATTAAAAATATATACTGAGGAGTTAAATAAATATGTTACCTCCAGCACATTCTGTCTCCCATGGAACATTGAGCATTTGCTTTGGCAAAACTGGATATGCTGTAGAACCTCAGCGCACACTGGCGTCGACAGAATACCGGTGGATTTATTTTCAACCGCTAAAACAACATTTTTTCTGGTAATTGTAACATCGTAACTTCTCATTTTAGTCTTATAGTAACTGTTTTAAAATAATACTTGTAATAAATAACAAATTTAAAACACATTATATATCTGTAACATATTAAGAAGACCAAGCATTACAATGTCAAGTAATTTAATAAAAAATGTAATTTTATTAAATTGTGTTTTGAATTTCATTCAGATGCAGTTGGTAAAAACATAGCTCTCGAGATGTATGTCTTTTATATAAATACAGCACTACATATTTATTATTAGGGTGTAAAGGCATAGAGTTGTTAAAATAGTGTTGTTGTGTGACCATCTTTTATACGCGCTTTCATCATTGATTCAAAATCACTGCATATTTGGGTGATGTAATGTTCATGCTGCTCGCATTCTGGGTCTACGCCTGCAATTGTACAGAGAAACAATGTAAAATTAGAACATGAGCAGTAACTATTGCTGTAGACAACATTTGTATAACCACAGACTAGTTCTTATCATCATTGTCATAACATATATTAGCAAAGTAATACACATATATAGATATATGTAGAGAGAGAGAGAGAGAGAGAGAGAGAGAGAGAGAGAGAGAGAGAGAGAGAGAGAGAGAGGGAGAGAGAGAGAGAGAGAGAGAGAGAATATATATGTGTGTGTAATGTTGTTGCTATGGTATCCACCGATCTAATGATCCTCTATATATCGGCAGCACTTGCCGTTTTCGGTCCAGTATATCCTGTAAGTCTTGATGTTTTCCTCCGGTAGCGATTCCGGAAGTGTTGTTTCCTTTAGATTTGAAAGTAATTCATCGGTCTTCTTTTGCATGTATTGTTCTCCGTTAATGTCTGCGTTAACATGCAAATATCATAACTTTGTGGTGTACATTTCAAAGGTTGACTGGCACATTGACTAGAACATTCTATGTTGAGTTAAATTCCGTAATGTTATAAACATATTCACATATATATTCAAATCGCTCTAATTCTGCGGCCTAACAGTCATCCGTCAATAGTCAATATATCTATTTTTATTATGATGTTATCAAGCTCTCCAGAAATAGCGTCTGTTTTAAAGTATGAACCAATAAACATTTTTAAAGTTGCGTTCCCATAGAAAACGAGTTTCAAGTAGAAGAGAAAAAATTTTCCCCTATTTCTCAATTTTTTTCGTTAAAACTCAAGGATGTCAAGTATTAATGGATAAAATAATAAAACAAAGCCGTGAGAAATACTGAAACAGTCGTTTTGTTCTTTTGACAGACTAAAATTAAAAACTCCTGTATATCACACTCTCGTAGTTTTCTTATTAACGCATACTGGAAGCGAATTTACCTCTGTACTTAGACACGAGATGTGACGGCGGCTGCTCGTTGATGTCTGTGATAATTCGATGGAACCACAAACATTTGTTGCTCTCTTCTGTATTCTCTAAAGCTTTTCTGATTTCCGCCTCTGTCACTGTGATATTTAAAGGAAACAGCGCAGTGTAACCAAATGCCAATAAATAGCTCTTTTGTATTTATTTTGCAACAAGTAAATCGGTAAAGACAAAACCCATTTAAAACAAAGCAATTTACACAAGGAATAGAAACATGAAATTGAGCAACACTTCAACATTGGCAAAAAATTGAAACGTTTTTTCTAATGTGAAAACATCCTTCGCACCTGTTATATATTTGAATCAAATCAGTTTATTCTTAATGCAATTTACACTGACATTTCAATACACATGACAGTTTAAGTATATAATAGCTCAGTCTAAAATGCTCAGCTTAACTTGAATTTGAATGTTCCTTGGCTTGTGGAATAAAAAAATTAAATATTCATATATTTAATATTTACCTGACATAAAATATTTATGTGAAGCTTCTGGGCTAGGAATTGATTCTGCCGCCTTTGAAATGATTGACAGGAGATGAGAACTCTCTTCCCACCATTGGTGTCTGGCTTTCTGTGAGAATAAATAATAACAAACAATATATGAAAGTAAATCGTTAAATAATAAGTAGTTACTCAATAGGTATCCTTTAAAATACAGTTTTGATTTTTCATGTTTTTGTCTGGTATTTCGTTTATTTAATCGTTTTACTTCTTTTATTTCAGCATGTAACGTTGGTTTTATTTCGTTTCTTTAAACATATTGCGGCAGTTCTATTTCGTTTGTTGCACCATGTTCAGACTCAAACCTTAACATTTTCACCAAATTTAAAGTAACAAACTCGAGTTATTCGATTTAAGTCGTGGCATACTTTATAGTTATCGCGGTCGCTGTGGTCTAGGTAATCTGGTATGTTGTTGGATATGGGTTGTAGGACATACGCTGCTGGTATCTGGTTCTCATCCAGTTTATACCACCTGATTAAATTCATTTCAACAAAGTGGGTTTATAACCTAATTGCAGAAAATACATCTGAAATAGATGAAATATTTGCGAACAACAAAATTGAAAATGCGTACTTGTTGCTTGAGTAAAACTAATCCAAGGGCAGCATAAATGAAGAAATCTATAATAATGTCAAATAAATCTCAAGTCTTGGTGTTGCTAAAAATAACATAAAGCATTGCATTAATTAACCTGAGTATCAATGTCTTGTCATGTTCTGTAGCCACTTTAAGAATCACTTCCATTTCTTTGGCATCAATTACTCGCTGCAGTGGCCTGTAGCCGTACTTATGCGACAATAATGTCTAAACAGGCATACGATAACTTTTCTACTATGAAGAATAATGTCTAAACAGGCATACGATAACTTTTCTACTATGAAGAATAATGTCTAAACAGGCATACGATAACTTTTCTACTATGAAGAATAAAATATTTTCAAATTTGTGACTACATTCAAGTCAAAAAATGAAAATTTACAATAAAAGTTCTCACAAAACGGGTCATTAGAAATTTTTTTCGATAGAACTATATGCGCAACGTTTTTGTCGTTTAAATGTCATCATTAGTTGATGCATTGAGTCATCCCATTGTTCATTCCAAATTATTTCCTGAGAATTGTAAGCACTCAAATGTACGTAAGTGTATGTTTATATACCACAAAGTTAGGTCCAATTGATAGCTTTTGACATGCTTGTATTTCCTGTAAGCATATCTCAGTAGTCATGTGTTCATTCGTTGTCTCGTCTCTGATTCCCCATCTCATGTCAACAACCTTAACACACGTTCACTTAAGTTGCTGCAATATATCCGTCAATTATAGTACAATATTCAGCTAAGTGTTAGATTAAATATGGTGAAGAAATATAAATATTTTATTTGCTTTTGTACTATGACAGCTTACCTTTTATGTAAGTTAAGAGGTTAAACACATCAACAGTTTCAATGCGTCTATTATACTGTATATATCACTTTATACTTTACTTACACAGTAACGGATCAGGCAAGTACTGGGCACCGAAAAAATGATTCCGGACCAAACCCCTGGGAGCATACCACCCCACTAAAAATCACACGCCAACAACCTCCTCCTCTCCCGGCCAAAACTCATCTGTGTCAAAACCTCCGGTTCTAGATAGGCCAAAACACCCTTCAAAAAGACCTGACTTGCGCTACTTTTTATCGACAATACAATATTTTCAGTACGAAATAGTTGCTTCAAAACTGCAGATTGTGAACTGTTCCTCTTAAATAGTTCAATATGTTCCTGTTGTCTAAATCTCACATAATGCACTCGATTCCTTTGCAGCAAGTACATATCAAGATCCCTTTTCATTACATGAAGAAACTTGAGCGAAGCAATAACCGAAATTAAATATCAAGATCCCTATTAATAAAACGAGTCCCTTATATCAAATGCTTTGCGGCAGTTACCATTTGGACGAGAAACGAAAGAGGTACTTATTTCTCATCTTTAACTTCGTAATGTTGTTGATCTTGGGTGTGTTGGTGTAGGGGGTTTTGGCAAAGGCGGTTTAGTCTTGGGGGTGTGGTCTGTTGGTATCGTCCCAAGGGTATGGTCCCGGCTGGTTTGGTCCTAGAACCTCGAGATAGATGTGTTTTGATATGCATATGGGATATGAGGCACATCAAAAAACCTGCCTGGAATTCACATCCGAGATCTTTACAAAATTGTCTCAGATTTCCATAGACTCTTTCCATCAGAGCATTTCTCTCGTGTACTGTATCTGTAATATAAAGTGTTAACCAGATACTTCATTTAACTATTATACATTTTAAGGCATCTTGTTATTATTCTTTTATTTGTTAGTTTTTCTTTATTTTTCCTGTTTCTTTCTTGTCTACAACAAAAATACTATATTTTCTAAAAGGCATTTATGCATAAGGCTGTACAAAACCAGGTAGCATTGCTACTGAAGTTATGTTGCATGCTTCGACAGACTGTCACAAATTCATTTACCTGTAAAGGTACTACTTGTAAAAATTCTGATGAGATTTGAATCAGACTGAATATTAATATCCAAGTTGCCTGATAACAGATGCCTTCTCTCCGCATCTCTACAAAGACAATTACTTGATTTTTTACTCTTCAGTTTTCCAAGTTTCTATTCTTGAATTTTCAAAATTTTTCTAGGCGTACATTTTCAAAATTTCCACGCAGCCCACAGAACTGATGCGTTGCGAGGTAATTATTATGAGGAAGCTTTCACAAAAGGCGCTAAGGAAAAATTCACGCGGTGCGATGTGAAAAATTGTAGAACTTTAGTAACCAACGCTTTATCAAAGCTTTTTACAATGACTATCATTGGAGAAAAACAAATCAATATTGTTTAAAAGGTAATTCCATTGCACAATGCACAACTGGGTTGTCAAGATAGAACACATGGGCAGATGGGCATAACCATTTGTGTAACTGAATCAACCACAACGTATGAAGATTGTGATGACACATTTATACACCAGTACTGAACTACGTTAACAACGCCAAATTCAGATGACAAATAAATATGCCAATAGTTAAATCGGAATTAAAGACTTTGTCTGATTTAAATACTAAGCACTTTATTACGCAATGCGACGTCGAAAGGACATTAAATTTAATCAAAGCAATTGATTACACTAATGCCAATTATTAAACGCCAACCACTGACGTCTAACTTCGTAACGTCGTAACGCTGAACGCCGAAACGCTTATTGAAACGCCGTTATAACGACGATCGACTGAAATACACACGTATTTGCCACTTATTTAAACTATAAATTTTCCACTTTTAAACACTAGACTAATTAATTCTCTAATATTGATTAATCACAAATCTAATTGATTCTATCAATATTTGATTAAACACTTATCACTGCTAAACTATTCAATTATAAAATTTATTAAATTCTTTGATTACAAATATTCTCATTATAAAATGAAACATTCTCTCTTTGCAATACCATATTATCAATGCAATAACATGAATTTGCTTACCGTAATTTTATGCCCTTTAAAAGCCTATTATTCCAATTTAACCGTCACGTTTACGGCCCAATCACATACGGCCGTAATTTTATGCCCTTTAAAAGCCTATTATTCCAATTTAACCGTCACGTTTACGGCACAGTCACATTTCTTAGAAAAACATTGTTTCATTTTTTTTAATTATTTGACCGTTACATTCCGGCTCCCTTTTACATTGTTAAATAAACAATTAAAACACTAAATTATTAACAAAGGTTAAATAATTGATACAAAGCATAACTTGTCAAACACACATATATTTATTTTAAGCATCATTACAATCTCCTTCTAATATCAAACACATTTTGTGTACAGGTCGGTCGAGCACATTGCGTTGAGTTTTGACCCGCGCACTCCTAACAAATCCAAATCTATCTGGGTACGTTTCTATAGCCCTTGCTAGACGCCATGAATTTCTTGAACTATTGTCCACCAACAACACCAGATCACCGACCTGAACGTTTCGTTTTGGTCGTTCCCATTTTTTTCTCTCCTGCAACATTGTGACATATTCCTTAACAAATCTTTGCCAAAACATTTGTGCAACGTACTGCACCTGTTTCCATTTCCTACGACAATATGTATAATCTTTGTCAAATGTACCAGGAGGACATTTTGACCCTGATCGTAACAAAAGCAGGTGATTCGGAGTCAAATGAGTCAAGTCATTAGCATCGGTTGACAATTGTGTTTAGGGTCGATTGTTCAGGATATTTTCTATTTCGCAAGCTAATGTTCTGAGACCCTCTTCATCAAATTTGAAGGTTTGTTCTCTGGTCAATCCATACATGATTTGCCTTACTGACTTTATTAATCTTTCCCATACCCCACCGAAGTGAGAGGCAGATGGTATATTAAATTGCCAATTTATCCCCTTTTCTAGACAAAACTGATACACCTTTTCCTTGTCTAACTTGGCGAATTCTTCTTTGAGCTCGTGTTGAGCTCCTACAAAATTTGTTCCGTTGTCCGATTTCATTACCTCTACTGGACCTCGTCTTGATATGTACCGTCTTAATGCATTTATACACGAATCTGTGTCTAATGAAGCAGCAACTTCTAAATGAACTGCTCTACTGACTAAACAAGTGAACACTACTATCCAGCGTTTAACCCTTGATCTTTTGACTTTAATCTCTATCAGACCCATATAATCTACCCCGCACCTGGAAAATACTGGAACGTGTGCAGTCACCCTTTCAATTGGGCAATCCGCCATCTTTTGGTTTAGAGGCCTTGCTCTATATTTTCTACAGACTACGCATTTTGATACTATCTTTTTTGCCAATGCATTTACCCCAATCCAATATCTCTTTCTCAAATATGAGACTATTGTGTTTTTACCCAAGTGACCTACCTGTTGGTGTGCGTATCGCACCAGTAGTTCTGAAAGATGCGACCTTCGTGGGAGGAGTATTGGGTGTTTAACGTCATGCTCAAGATTAGCCCTTGACAACCTTCCGCCCACTCGCAATATTCCATTTTCAAAGATGGGGTCTAATTTTGACATTTGGTTAGACCTCTTCACTGAGAGTCCATTTTCTACTGCTTTTATCTCTTCTCCAAAATAACATTCTTGGACGTATCGAAAAATGAACATTTTTGCAAGTCATTGCTACTCAAACCGTGCTCGGTTTTGGCCTTTGTTTGTTTGAGTACTTGAACCGATTGATCGACCTTTGATCGGTCGGCAGAATTTGCCACCATACTTTTGCGCGTTGCAACCCAATACTTTGTGTTGAATATAAATTTCAACACTCGGGAGAAAACCCTTACTAGTTTTCTCCAGTCCGAAAACTTTCCAAATAGTTTCTGTTCCGTTTCATGTTTTGATTCCATACTTACATATGCACTTACCTTGACCTCTGGGTCATCTTCTAGGTCTCGGTCATAAGTTTCCTCTGGCCATTCTCCTTCGTACAAAAACTCTGGTCCTTTAAACCATTGCTGCGCCAGGTTATCATGTTTTGTGGATAAACCCCTCGAAGCAATATCCGCTGGGTTTGTTTTTGTGTTTATATAATGCCAGTCAGATACCTTTGACCCTTCCCTGATAACACTGATCCCGTTTGCCACAAAGGTGTGGAACCGGGTCCTTTCATTCGCTATGTATTTTAAAACGGACATGCTATCTGTCCAGAAATACTCTTGATCTATAATGATGTCTAACTCATCATGTATGAGCTTTGCCAACCGTACCCCCAGTGTGCAAGCCATTAGCTCCAATCGAACGATTGACTGTTTCTTTAATGGAGCCACCCGAGATTTTGCCATCACTAAAGATCACTTGATATTATTTCCAGTAATTACTCGTAAGTACATTACCACTGCATAGGCCTTTTCTGATGCATCACAGAAAGTGTGCAGCTCAAATTTTGCCTTTTGATGTGTTTCAGTTTTGAAACACCTTTCTATTCTGAAGTTTTCCACACCTTTAATTTCTAAAAGCCATTTTTCCCAAACAGCCAAATCTGCTTCTGATAATTTTGCATCCCAGCCAAACCCCTTCTTGCACAATTCTTGAAGTAGCACCTTGGCAGGAAGTATGAATGGACTTCCCAAACCTAGTGTATCATAAATTGAGCTGGTAACTGATAAGATGCCTCGTCTTGTTCTTGGTTTGTCTTGAATTTCAATTTTGAAACAGAAACTGTCTGTTTCAACACACCAAAACACCACCAACGTACGCTTGATTGGCAATATATCGGTCTTTGGATCCAAATCTTTGACTGTTTTTGCCTTTTCGCTTTCAGGTATCAAATCCAGCACTCTTCTGCTGTTTGAAACCCATTTTGTGAGGCGAAAGCCTCCTAGACTGCATAACTTCGTTAAATTTTTAAACAAATTTGCGGCCTTGTCGTCGTTTTCTACTGATTTGATACAATCGTCGACGTAGAAATTTCGTTGCAACGTTTATATTGTATCAGAATCAAATTCCTTCTCATTGTCTTTCGCCGTTGCTTGAAGTGCATACGACGAGCAGCTTGGTGAGCTTGTTGCACCAAATAGATGCACGCACATTCTGTAAACCTCTGGTTTCTTGTCGAGGTCACCGTTTGGCCACCACAAGAAACGTAAACGATCTCGATCGTCTTTCGCGACGCGTACCCGATGAAACATTGATTCAATATCAGCCATGATAGCTACTGGGTGTTCTCAAAACATAAGTAAAACACCTGTTAAGTTATTTGTGAGGCTTGGTCCTTGTAATAAATTGTCATTTAACGACCTTCCATTGAATTTTGCTGCACAATCAAACACAACTCTAATTTTGTCTGACTTTTTTGGGTGGAATACGCCAAAGTGGGGAATGTAAAACAATTTCCCGTCAGTCCTGTTTATTTCGTTTTCTGGTACCTTCTCAGCATACCTCTTTTCTAGTACATCTGCCATGAACTGCTTGAACTTAATGGCAAACGCTTCATTGTTTCGCATCTTTTGTTTAAGATGCCCTAACCTGACTTGTGCCCGCGTTAAGTTGTTTGGCATATGAACCTCTTGAGTTTTGAATGGGAGACCTATTTCGTAAAAATCTCCGTCTCTTTTTATAGAGGTACTCACCTTCTTTAAGAAGACTTTGTCTTCTTGTGAATTCTCTTTCTTATCATTGATAGTTTTCTCTGGACAATCAATGTTGACCGAATCTTGATACAGTTTCTCAAGTCTTTCGAGTTCACCTACCTCTTTTGCCTCAATGACTGCGGCTCTGTTGACGGAATACTTACCTTCAGTTGTTTTTCGGATGACGTTATATGCCACCCATCCTATCTGAGTCCTTATAGCTGGTGGACTTCCATTTGGGCCTCTTATATTTTCTAATGGACACATAATGTGAGGAATGTTGTTGCCTAATAGCAACCCGATGTCTGCGTTTATTTCTGGAAGGTTCACTCCCTTCATATGAGACCAATCCCTGATATCGTTATTTCTGGGAATATATTCCGGTGTTACCGGCATTCTGTCTTTGGTCAGGACATTTGGAAGTTCCACTTTGTTATTGCCTTGTATATCGGCAATTTCTATTCCGCTGATAACTTCAGATACCATGTCATATTCTTTGCCCATGGTGTCCAAAGTTACCTTCCTTTTCCTTCCAGTAGCACCCAGTTGTTTAGCCAGATTTGAATCTATAAAACTAACACTGCTGCCACTGTCTAGGAAAGCATAAGTCTGGATAGATTTAGGCTTTCCTTTCAAGGCTATTTGAACGGGAATAATAGCCAGAGTACAGAATTCATTTTCTCCGGCTCCCGTATTACCACAAGACACTGGTGATACGTGTGTATCACTAGATGTAGTGGTTGTCTGTTTGTTTTCTGTGTTTTGATCGCTCGAGGCAACTGTACTGTTTTGTCGTTCTTCATGCATGCTAGTTGCATGCTTACCGTTACACTTCTTGCAAGCTAAAATTGACTTGCATTTCTTTGCTATGTGCCCTTGTTTCAAACACACAAAACAACATTTGTTTTCTCTTATAAACCTTTTCTTTTCAGTCATTTCTAATTTTGCAAACTGAAGACAACCAGCTTAAGCATGGTTGTCCTTCTTACAATACAAACACACTTTTGTGGTGCTTCTGTTTTCTCCTCTCTCACTTGTAGCAAAGCTGCTGCCTTTCTTTTTCTTTTGTTTTTCTTTTGTAATGCCAATGCACTAAAAGGCCTGTTGTCCAAAAATTGGGTCATTGGCCTTCTTTGCCTCGTGCTCGACAAACATAGTCAAGTCTTGGAAGGTTAATTTGTTTTCCTTTTCTCGAATTTTGTCAGCGTAAGAACGCCAACTATGGTGCAAATAGAACGGCAGTTTTGCTATCAAGCGTTTCATATTTTCTGGGTATTCGAGAATTTTCACTTCATCGATGTCTTGGATCGCACTATTAATTTCAGTTAGAAATAGAGCGTACCTATCTAACTCTTTGCTATCGTTAGATTTTAGTTGAGGCCACTCTAACGCACGGCTAATGTACGTTTGAGCAATCAACTCTTTGTTTCCATAACGTTTTTCTAGCTTTTGCATAGCACTTTCAAATGCCAAATTGTCACCGAGGTGGGTAAAACCGGCCACGATTTGATTTGCTCCACCGGTAGTATATTGCTCGAGTAACGCGATTTTCTCTGCGTCTGACTCACAAAATGGCAGAGCATTCAATTTAAATTGCCGCATAAATTTAACAAATTTTAAAGGGTCACCATCAGAACTTTTCGAAATCGAAGGTCGGCTTTCTCAAATGCCTGACGATTGACTCTAAAACTACAGAATTTTGAGACACTGATCGATCAGGTGAAAATTCTCTGTTTCCTGTTTTACCATCAAAGTTACAACTTTCCCTTAGAACTACAGAATGACATCTACTGCGAGACCGGTCGTCTGAAAGTGCAAGATTACCTCTACTAGCTGACCGATTCCTCACCTGAGATGCTGTAGCAGTACAAAAAAATTCTTCCTCCAGTTCAAGCTCCCTCTTTCTCTGCTGGAGTTCGAAGATCTTTCTTCTTTCTTCGAGTTCAAACTCTTCTCTCTCTATCTGTAGCTTTTCTTGAAGTATTCTCCTCCTTTTCTAGGACTTGTCGCCTTTGTCTTGCTCTACTGGCGTGGGATCCCCTTCTTCGGTTCTCCACTGTACCAGGAAGCTGCTGGCACAGTTTTGAATTGATGCCAAATACTGGCGTCTGGACTCGTAGTCCTTTAAAAAGGACTCTTTTTGCTCTCCTTTCAGCAGTTCCAGTATTTCACTGGCCTTTGACATGTATCTGTTTAAGCTGGCAATGAAGTGCGCGTGCATGTTTTGAACACGCCTCATATCTGGGGCGAAGGCACTTTTCATCTCCTCATCGAGCTGTTTAGCCTTCCGCTCGGCTTCTTGGAAGAGCGTCTGTTCTGTATCCATTTGATAAGTCACACCTGTCTCTGACAGCTGCCTTTCAACAGTGCTGCGTGTCGTCATATTTTCTCCCTCTTCCGTTGCCATGACAATTTAATGCCTTCTAAATCGCTTTGCGTAATTAAAACCTTTTTAAACTACGCTCAAATGACGTTTATTTCTTAAACGCCGTCTTTATCGCAATTCTTTAATTACGATCGTTTCTTAAACTACGTCAATAAGAAATTGACCAAATTGACTATTTTCAATTACGCCAATAACAATTGACAAAACCTTTTAAAATTACGTCAGTAACAAATGTGATGACACATTTATACGCCAATACTGAACTACGTTAACAACGCCAAATTCAGATGACAAATAAATATGCCAATAGTTAAATCGGAATTAAAGACTTTGTCTGATTTAAATACTAAGCACTTTATTACGCAATGCGACGTTGAAAGGACATTAAATTTAATCGCAGCGATTGATCACACTGATGCCAATTATTAAACGCCTACCACTGACGTCTAAACTATTCAATTATAAACTTTATTAAATTCTTTGATTACAAATATTCTCATTATAAAATGAAACATTCTCTCTTTGGAATACCATATTATCAATACAATAACATGAATTTGCTTACCGTAATTTTATGCCCTTTAAAAGCCTATTATTCCAATTTAACCGTCACGTTTACGGCCCAATACCCTCTTTCAGGTATAGCCTGGTCTTTACGTCAACTGGCACAGAACCCTCTTTCAGGTACAGCCGGGTTAAAGACAATTGAATCTCAATTTTTAGACTGATTAAAATGGAACAATTCGGCATTATTTATTCGGATCAGCACGGACACAAAGTGATGTCATTCGCCTACATAGAAATTACGAATCGATTTCTGGAATCGGAAATAGGAAATCAGAAGCTAATCATTGCAGAATCAGTAATTTTCAGGATTCAAAAACTCATTAATAATTCGCCTACAAACTATAGTTTATAAGACATTCCAATAACAAAAGGATACAGAATCACATTTTTTCGCCTAACCAGATGTAGCCTTTGACCTTGCATCACAAAGATTGTTATTAGATTTTTATAGATGCTAATTTATATTTACAAGTTTTAATAATATCGTGTCTTACTTGTTGTTGAAGGGCTCTTTGTTGTATAAAAGCCTTTTGTCTTTAGAAATTTGGTCATCTGACTTGTTTTTGAAAAACTCTTGCAAATGATTCCTGTCGCAATAACCCTCTCGTGCAACAAGGCTATCTCTTTCTGAAACAGTCTTGATTCGCTTTTCTACATTCGATACATTGCTTTTTTCTTTCAATAACCGTATTCGGGTGTTCGGGTGCGTTCTATGTTCTCGGTGGAGGTACTGTTTGCACTCTGTTTGTAGTGTTTGATATACTGTTTGTATGCTTTGTACATACTGATTGCCTACGAACTTGCCCTTTATATTCACTATATTAATCATAAACGTTCCTAACACACCAACACGCTCGATTTCTAAATTGTGAGTGTTAGCTAAACTCAAAAGTTAGTCCAAAGATTCAGTTGGCATGAAGTTTATCTTGTGTTACTAGTCTATGTGTTAATGTTAGATTTTTTCATTTATATTAAGTGCCATGGACATCTTATGCTTTTACAAATATTAATGTTATATGTGCTGAACATCTGTGTGCAACATGCGTGGAACTCTTTATACCTCTTTCAGACGTATGTAATAAAAGTAAGATACAATATATTACAACATAATTCCAAAACCAATAAAAAAGAATGACACACTCTTGTATAATATATAATCCATCATATGATCTATTCTTCTAGGCTTACAAAGAATACAAACTGCCTGTTCATTAATATTAGGGGATTCCTTGCCTTTGTTTTAAGAAATTAATTTCACAATATTATTCGATAAAAGTGGCGTTGTATTCAAATTATTTAACTCTTACTAACTATCCAATATAATTTATATTATATTTGATTCCTAATCCTTCAAGCAGATATTTTTCCATTTTATAACAGAAACACCATATTAGCATTTGCTTATATCGAATCTCCTAATGTATTACTATTATACACATATATAACAACCCAAATGACTGGGCCTTTCTTCAAACATTTACAAAGTTAGATGGATAAATACAGGCTCACTCTAGTAAATATTGTCAGCTGAGGCCTTGAGTGTAGCTAGAGTAGTAGAATGAAACACGTGGATCAATAGGGAATTCTTCTGCCCAACACTAGTAAGAATACTGGGTTTTTTTACCTTGTATGCTATTGGACTTCTTTAAGTATATAAGGAGTAATATGCTACGGTGCATGAAATTCAGTAAGAAATTATATGTATCACTAACAGAATTTCTCTGACAACTTGATCACATTTAAATAAGATATAAAACACACTCTTTGATTGTCAGTCATCAAAAGATATTTAATTCCTAATTATCCTCACAATATGCATATTTAGCTCTGTTCACACCTAAAAACATAATTCAGTACAAAAAGACTAAAAACCCCTTCATACTACCTTGAGATAGTTCTCTTCTTTGGTCTATGAAAGAGTTAAGTAGGTATTTCCAAAGTTCCGCCAAGACTGAAAGATTGAATTTCTTGCACAACTCATTAACTGTGGATTTGGATTTGAATCTTTCTGCATGAAATTCAGTAGGAAATTATATGTATCACTAACAGAATTTCTCTGACAACTTGGTCACATTTAAAATAAGACATAAAACACACTCTTTGATTGTCAGTCATCAAAAGATATTTAATTCCTAATGATCCTCAAAATATACATATTTAGCTCTGTTCACACCTAAAAACATAATTCAGTACAAAAAGACTTAAAAACCCCTTCATACTACCTTAAGATAGTTCTCTTCTTTGGTCTATGAAAGAGTTAATTAGGTATTTCCAAAGCTCCGCCAAGACTGAAAGATTGAATTTCTTGCACAACTCATTAACTGTGGATTTGGATTTGAATTTTGCAAGTTTATTCATTTAGTCAAGTAAATAATGATGTTTGCAATCACACGTATTTATCTCTGAAAGACTGTCATGTTAATTTTACTATTGTTTTCTTATTTGACATATTCATAACTGTTATCAATCAAGGTAAATTTACAACACTATACAATCTGTATGCATCAGTCTAAAATGTTTCAAATCATTAGCATGCGAATTCTTCTGTAAAATATTATCATAGAAGAATGAAATGCTTTATATTTTTAAAGGTTTCTCCTAACATTGTTTGATTAGAAACAGTACAAAACTGTTGCAAAAGATACTTCGCATTTGTACACAAATCGATTAAAATAAAAAACATACAATACTTATAAATAGCTAAATATAGTATGTTCTTAATTTTTTTATTTTCTCGCTACTCGAACGTTTGGTGTAAATGATACTTAGACAAGTGCAATGTTTTGTGTAATTAATAAATTGATTTTTTGCAATTAATTTCTAATTATATTCAAGTATTGGGAGCCTATCTTCTCATGTTTGATATTTTAATTGCATAAGTTGTATAAACCTTAAAACTGCAAGATGCAAAGTTGACGTTTATTTCATTTGCCAGAATGTATCAAGCATCAGTGACAAATGTCACAATTAAATGATGCCAGTATATCGACACTTAAAGATCAAACAAAATTCATAACACTCCAAAATCAACATCTCTTGAACGGCTCAAGATTGACCCAATTATTTAAGTAAGAGAGTAAGTCCTAATATATGTAATATATATCATAATATATAACAATAACAATAACAATAATAATAACAATAATAATAATAATAATAATAATAATAATAATAATAATAATAATAATAATAATAATAATAATATATAGCATTAAATTTTAATGTTGTTGTACAAAATTAATATTTTATAATATCATTTTAAATCCAATATTTGGCGACATTTTTGTTATTTTTGATGCACTTTTAGCTTTATTATTTTCTCTTGAATATACAGTGAAACCCCGGATATGGACCCCTTTATTACGGACACCTCTGAATTAGGGACAACATTTTTCAGTCTGTTTTAAAACGCCATAGAGTTCCTTTATATCTAGACCCCTATATTGTGGACACCCGTCTATTCAGAATTAGGGACACTCTTTTTTATCCCGTAAGTACAGTTACGCATTTAAAACAAGCCCCAGTCAAATTGCTGTCCATATTTCGTGCGTTATCAACTCCTATCAGCTTGTTATCCTGTAGTGTTTGTTTTTTTCTCTATTGTTATCTGTGGGTGTTGAGTATTTTACATTGAACACAGTGCATGCAAAGACAATAGGGCTTATTACAAAAGATATGTTTTTAAGAGAAGCTTTATATGACTAACCCCAATTAGCATGTGCTCCGTCTTTTAAAATGCTTATAAAAGAGCAAGAAAATTCATTGTCTTTATACTCGGTTAATACGTAACACATATTATAATAAGTGTTAAGTGTGAATATGGGTGGTATGAAAAGAAAACGGAATGAAGTTTCACCATCTGGTAAAGTTAAAATAATCAAAGCTAGTGATGGAAAACGTGTGAGAAAAATAGCCAATTCGTTGCAGTTGTGAGATAGAACTCAAATTAATAGCACCTCAAAATTAGGGACACCCCGCCATTAGGGCTGTATTATATATTGTAAAAGGATAGGCCTTAAATTTCGACTTTGCAAATAATATTATGTATCCAAATATTTTTTTTAGTTCATACATGATGTTATACCTTTACAGTTGACTTTTAATCCAAAATGCCCAAAAATTCAAATAGGTGCGCAAGAAAATTCAAAATATGAAAAATATATTTGTTCCCATTAATGTCATATATACAGTATATATATGCCTGGTCCTGAAAATTCCCAAAAGCAGCCTTATATATATATATATATATATATATATATATATATATATATATATATATATATATATATATATATATATATATATATATATATATATATATATATATATATATATATATATATATATATATATATATATATATATATATATATATATACCTTTATCTTGCATAACTTTAAAATGGTTTTATTTTGGTGCTACTCTCTCTCCCAAATAGGTTCAAAGACAAATAATTAGTGTTTTCGCATCCATTGACTGATTGGTGATGGACTCCCAATGAAGAGCAAAGGCTGCTCCATATCATCTATTGATAAAATACATTTTTGTTTTTGGAGCTCACCATTTAGCCTGCGTATTCAAAGTAATGCTTAAATGATATTAAAATCAGATTTGTCAACATGAATTTAGTAATTTCAACTCAAATAGATACTCATTGATAATTTCGTGAATCAGAAGAAAACAATTCTATGTATATTTTCTAACTTAAAGATAATTGATACTGCTCTATAAATGGAACTGTTATTTAATACAACTGCTTTCTTATCATATTAAAGTTATATATGAAACCACTCAGCAATGTAGAAGAAATAAAAAATATTGCACATACGCTTTTCATATTCTTGGCTGGTTTCAATAGTGACTGCATTATAGAGTCTTTGTATGATTTGCATTGTGACAAAAATAAAACCTTGGCAATATATTGATACAAAATATGAACTCATTTCATGCTCCGACATTCTCGTAACATACATTTGTTCACTGTCAACCCATTCGATCATACACAAGATCGATTTAGTGTATGCTATCATTTTCCATATTGCAATAATTATCGGAATACCTGTTGTGATCCATTTCATTGCAAGCAAAAGAAAGGGAATAAATGAACTAAGCATGCTGTTCTAGTAGGAATTTTATTTAATATTTTGTTCTAATATTTGAACCTGTATATAAGTACAAAAAACAGATGATCAAATCGACCCTCATGTTTTGTTATGGCATAATACCGAACCCCATACTTGTCGCCGCCTTCTTTCGTTTGTGAACACTAATAAAGTATTGTGATCTGGTAGCAACCTTGCAAATGCATCGATATAAAGCTTACTGTCACTTCCTGCTCCGATATTACCACTACAACCATTCATTTACTGGCAACTCATTTGAGTATGCAAAAGATCGAATTATTGTGCTCTATTATTTTCTACACTGTAATAATTATCGGACCATTTGTTTTTATGGATTTCACTGTAAGGGAAATAAGATAAGAATAAATAAACTAATAACGCTATTCCGGTGCAATTTTTTATTAGGTTACTTTAATGTCTATTTCCATGTTTTATAATTTGAGGGACAAAACATAAATAATAGGATGTTCTAATGTGGCTTTGTAAAGCTACTTTAATTTGTACTAACTACAAGTAGGGGTAGGGTGTTTGCTTTGGATATGACTTTCCTCCGAAGATGGAGGGGGGTTTGGAATAGGTATATAGAACAGACAGTCTGTTTTGGATACGGAAGTTAAGTCATGAAGTGAAGTCATCTGTTTTAGCACTACATGTTTTGGATACGTATCCAGAACAGAGTCTGTTTTGGAAAGGGTTGGTATAAATGATAGAGAAAACTGACCGGAAGTGACGTCATGAATTGACGTCATCCATTTTGGCAATGTATGTTCTGGCAACGCTGCCAGTACAGTCTGTTTTGGAAAGGGTTGGTATAAATGGTAGAAAAAAACTAACCGGAAGTGACGTCATGATGTGCTACCGTTGTTGTGGCAGCAACAGTTGTTACCATTCTTGTTAATACCGTTGTGGCAACAACAAGTTGTTACCATTGTTGTTGCTACCGTTGTTGTCGTACATATATATATATTGACATTCAAAGACTTTTTTATCATTTGAGAACTGGATGTGGAACCGAAAGGATGTATCAATGCAAAATTTGTTCGAAATCTTACCATTTGCCACGAAGTCTTAATACGAGGAACAAAAATTCAACTGAGTCAACGTGGGCGCTGGTCAGTGCAGAAGAGCATTGAAGATGCGAAGAGCAGAGTACAAAACAAAGAATTAGTCGGAACTGTGAGACAAGGGAAAAGTGGCCTAGATGTAACACAACGAGTGAAATGGACCGAGGCAAACACCAAGGAGAGAAGGTCCATAATACAACGTGAGACACGAGAGAGTGAAGAAGATCAACGAAGAGTAAAGGCAGTGGGTATGGGCACCCAGGGAGCCTAGACGAGATGGGAAAGTGCAACACCAAGAAAAGTGACATGGCACGAAATACTGCAAAAACAACCTATGCAGCTTGGATTCCTGCTACGTAGTGTATATGACCTACTACCAACACCCGCATATCTTAAACTATGGTAAAAGACAGAAGACGACGGTTGCAAACTGTGTGGAAAGAGAGGGACACTGGAGCATGTACTGTCATCGTGCAGAACAGCTCTTACTCAAGGAAGGTACCGATGGAGACATGACAAAGTATTAGAAGCTATCTCGTCAATATTAGTGCCAGTCGTTAACAAAGAAAACAACACAAAACCACAAAGAACACTAACATTAATCAAATTTGTCAAAGCAGGAGAAGAACAGAAGCAACGTAGAAGCACAGTTGGTGTCTTAGCAACAGCAACAGACTCTCAAATACGCGTAGATTTGCGTAGAAAACTGCAGTTCCCTGGAGAGATCACAGCTACAACATTGAGACCAGATATAGTGCTGTGGTCAACAAAAACACGCCAAGTGATTACGACAGAATTGACAGTGCCATAGGAGGAAAACATAGAAATTGCGAACGAGAGGAAAAGAACAAAGTACGATGAATTGAAAGCCGTGTGTGAAGTAGCCCGCTGGAAAGTGTGGTGTATGCCTATCGAAGTAGGGTGTAGAGAATTCATGGGAAAATCAGTATGGGCGACGTGTAAATTACTCGGTATAGGTGGCAACATCAGGAAACGTATAAGTAAAGAATGTCAAAACACAGCAGAAAAGACGTCAAATTGGATCTGGCTGAAACGAAATGACAAGCAATGGTTACCATCATGATTGTGCCTCATCTCTCTAAGACGGTGGATTGATCAACTACCGTGGCCCGGCCGCCTAAATGGTCTGATGATGAAACCGGCGAAACCAACAACCAACAAAAGGCGGTGCATCACTGATGACAAAGAGAGATGAAATGCAGGAAACAAGAAACAAACCTGTAAGTTATAGTTAAAAGACGCTTAATGCATGCAAACACTTCAGAAGTGAATGGAGAAAGGGAGATAGATATGGAAAATCCCATAAAAACACCTATCACGGAAACATTAGATGAGTCTGCTATGGAAAGTCAAAGGTCAACATGGCTGAAAAGAATGCACATGCTTGTGCAGAATGTGGTGCGTTATACAACAGCCAAGAAGCTTTGTTCAAACATATGGAATACTGTAACGAGGGTGACGATCACAGCAGTTCTGAAAGTGACTCAGAAACAGACTCTGTTTGATATGATACAGTGCAAACTAAAACAACTGTTTATGAGTCTATTCAAATATACTCAACGTCTAGAACAAAGCGAACATTATCAAAACATTTTAGAAGACTTTAATTACTTTGTTGATGAAAAACGTTACGAGTATTCAAAGGCACTAAAGACGGCTATAAGAAGAAACGATGCATTCTTTGAAGAGCTTCTAGATGAGGTGGAGAATGATGAAAGCAGCGAGGAAGAAAGTGATGTGGATGAGAACAGTGAAATAGAAAAGAGTGAAACAGATGAAGACTGATTTGACTAAACTTTATAATAAAGACTTTGTAAATCAATAAATGTTGTAATGTTGTTATTAATTTAACCGTTGTTTTTAAAGTGTATTAATAAAGCTATTCAATATATGTCTTGTTATTGATGTGTAAATACAGTTTCACGCTCTTCAAATATAATATTGCAACATTCACTTTACCCTGTATTAAGGACAAAGTCCTGCTGAACAGTTTGGTAAAAATATGGTTAAAATCGACCCAACAGTTTTTAAGTTATGCTCATTTGAAAGTTTTATTAAATAACATTATCAATGATGTTATTTGCTGAAAACATGGTTAAAATCGACCAAATAGTTTTAAAGTTATGCTAGTTTAAAATTTTAGCAAATGCCAACAATAAAAGACTTACAGTCTTATTGAATACTTTGCTGAAAACATGATTAAAATCAGTCCTGTAGTTTGGAAGTTATGCGCTGTTGAATATCTCCCTTACATCATACCCATCTATGACGTCATCGATTGTGTTTGGAGAGGGATCTGAAGATAATAATAGGTTTCAAGGGAGTAGATATCATTAATAAGAAAATAAAGTTTTACTGAAGGCTTTGTTGAAAACATGGTTAAAATCGTTTTAAATAAAAAGGTTTAAAGTTATGTTCTTTTGAAAATGTTTTAGTAAATGTCGTCAATAAAAATTCTTAAGATCTTATTGAACACTGTGCTGAAAACGTGGTTAAATTGGTCCAGTAGTTTTGGAGTAATGCGATGTTGAATATCTCTCTTACATCCCTATCTATGACGTCATCGGTTGCGGAGAAACTGTACACTAACCTGGATGAAACTCTATGATTTTTTGTTGTTGTTTTGTTTTTACATATTGCCCCGCGTAAAAAACAGTACTTATCCTTTGTTTTTTTTACAATGAAACTTTTTTAAAATAACTTACATAGTATCCACAACGATAAAACTTACAATGCATAAAAACGGAAATGCACTTTTGTGATGAAACGCTATGACGAAACGCTATGACGCTTTTTAGAGAGCGTACACACATGGGCACATACATGTGCGCATGCTGACTCAGGGGCCCATTCTGACTCAGATTATTTTATACGTTTCCGAAACAGATGGTCTGTTCTGGATACGTAAAGCAAATGACGTCACTTCATGGTGTCACTTTCGATAGCCATCTTCACAAGGAAGGGGGGGTCAAATCTAGAACAGACACTCTATCCCCTACTACGACATGGTTTTTTTTTTAATTTAAAACTCACGAAAGTCAGCTGCGACGCTGGACTAAACAGACTACTTTCCCAGCTGAAACAAAAAAGTTTTATCAGAAAACAGCTTAATAGAGCATTTTAAGCAGAAAAAAAACACAGTGCAGAGGTATCTGTATTCGATTTTCGAAGATAAACGGGCTTGAAGAGTCGCTTTTAATCATGATATCCTAATCACCTTATCATTTCCCATTATAGAGTAAAAAAAAATATGGTCGAGCTTCTTAGAGAAGAAGCATTGCATTAAATTTAGTATTTTCTCGACTTGCCTATCTGCTGTTGGCCAAAGATTGCTTCAATCTTCTGTAGATTGGTCCTAAAAGGCGGTAGTAACCTAACTGGGCAGGATTTGTGTGCCATTCCAAGTGCAGATCAAAACACTCAAATTTAAAACATGGCTATAATTGTACAGATTCAGTTCAAAACCGGTGTAAAATCAATGCGTTTGTAATCAATGCCCGTGGGCTGTATACCCGTTCCCACTCTGAGGCTGCAATCCAATGGAAACAAGCAATACCGTGAGAGTGGTAGCAGTAATTACACATGGACAGTTTTATGTAAATACGGTAGAAAGACACTCCAAAGGGAAATGTTTTATCGAATAGAAACAAACATGGATGCGGATCAAGACTCTGAACCGTCTTCTGGAGAAGAAATTGTGGATGACAGGGAACCAGGTGCATCGGCAGCTGATGTATTCACTGTATCGGAATCATTTGCAGATTTAGAATCTTATCACGCAGCATTTGAAGACAGACCTAGGAAGAAGTTACCGAGTGGGCTTATCGATGCCATTCGATCTGGTGAAGAAAAAGAACAGGTTAGCTCCGAGTCAGCTCTGACCTGTATAACATCGTATATCTCTCTGTCAGAGCTACGAATCCTTCCATTGCTCCACTAATAGGGGTCAATTTCACTTGTTCTGATGGGCGAATCCTGCATGCCAGTTCGTATTAATAATACGAACTGGCATGTGCAGGATTCGCGCCTCAGATATCTACAGAAAGTTCATGCCCAATATGCCCTTTTTGTAAAACAGGCACAGTTTTTAGTGAGCTGTATATCTTTTATTTGTTCAAAAAGTGCAGAAAAGTTAGCTTCCGAAGCCACCTGTCAGGTGTTTGTTTACATTCTGGCCTTTAAATGTCACGTGACCAAAGTCAAGGGACCGAAAATTTAAATAAAGGGTTTATAGTTTATTTATAAAATATATACTAAAATAAGTGATAGATGCAGAATTACGTATGAATTTATTTTGTACACCCAAAATATTTGACTTTTTATTTTTTACGTTCTTTTTGAAATATTAGTTTAAGGGTTTTTTGGTGGATGATTGCAAAAATTATTGTTACTTTTTCACGTAATAAAGTATGCTCCCTGTATGCAAACAAATGCCAATTATTGTGGGAGATTTGGGGTTATTTCCGTATTATTTTCTTCTAAAGACAGCGTAACACACCGTTGTACTTTGAGGGCCTTTAGCAAATGCCAATAAAAACTTATGGGTCGTTGAATCTCGCACAAAGTAGCCACAGGGGTGCCTCAAAGCGAGCACAGTTGACTTGCTTATCGTTATATAGCGAGGCTTTGAAGCGGTGCCTGGAAACTTTAGTGCACCGCTTCTTGGAGCTAGCTCCGAGTCAACTCTGACTTAAATAACCTCGTATATCTCTCTGTCAGAGCTGCAAGGCCTTACATTGTTCCGCTAATAGGGCCAACTTGATATCTTCTGAGGCACGAATCCTGTCCCTGCTATATTCATACATTTACTGTAAGTTCATAAGCCAAATCACACTTTCGGCGTTTCGAATAAAATGGGCAAAAATTCTGTGTTTGGAATACAAAGTAACCGGGTATAAAATGAATCAACTGTATGTATTCAAACACAGTGCTATTCATACATTTACTGAAAGTTTATAAGGCAAATCACACTTTGGGCGTTTCGAATAAAATGCGCAAAAATTCTGTGTTTTGAATAAAATGTAACTGGGTAAAAAAATGAAAAGAAATGATAAAGAGATTTCGCCTAAATGTCAAATTTCTCTTGCGCCAAATAGCAAAGATATTTTTAACAACTCCTATCTTATTTTGAAATTGATTAAAAAATTTAAAAAAAACAATAGTTGTTAAGTTTCTGTTCTTTTCCGAGTATGAGCTGTTCTTGCTATATTTCTTCTATCATGTCTTTTATTTTTTAACAGGTTCTCATTCTGATTCGAAACACCCAAAGTGTGATTAGGCTTATGCCCAAAATTCCCTTTTTTGCAAAACAGGCACAATTTTTAATGGGCTGCATATCTTCTATTTTTTCGTTAAAGTGTGGAAAGGTTAGCTTCCTCAATCACCTGTCAGATGTATGTTTACGTTCTGGGCTTTAAATATCATGTGACTGAAGTCAGCTGACCAATTTTTAGGTAAAGGGATTGACGACTTTCTGTAAAATATATGTTGATATAATAAATAGATACAGAATTAGGCACAAATTTATTCTGTACACCTACAATATTTCACGTTTTTAACTTCCATGGTCTTTGAAATACCGGATCAAAATGTTTGACGAAAAATTACAAAATTTACTGTTACTTTTTTACGTAATAAAATTTTCCCCGGATTTAAACAAATGTCAATTATTGCGGGAGATTGGTGGTCATTTCCATATTTTTTCTTTTAAAGAAAGCGGAAAAAAAAACAGAAGTTATATATCATTGCCGTTGTGCTTTGAGGGCCTTTAGCGAATGCCAATAAAGACTTGGGGTCGTTGAATTTTACAAAACGTCGCCGCGCAGGTGCCTCAAAGCGAGCGTAGTTGACTTGCATATCGCTATGTAGGTAGGATTTAGAGCGAGTACGCTGAACCTCAGTATCAGGACGCTTCTTGGAGCTATGAATTGGTTTGCGTTGTTATAAACAGTTGACATCCGAGGAGATCTAGCTGTTATGTATTAACATAGAGCGGATGGATATTTAAAAAAAAAACAACAGTTTCTTCTGAATATTATTTTCACGGAATCTTTAGTGAGTCGGTCTGCGGCATAAAAGGTGTTGTACACAACAGACCGAACCGCCATAGAGGTTGGTTATTGGGCAGCAACGCTGTTTAGAGTACCAGTTAGATACAATAAAGGGATTGGTTTCCAATTTTTAGAGGTAATTGCGAAGTAAAGACATTGTAGATCATGCACTGTTCAAATGCCGATATGAGTATATGCGTCTGGGGAAAGTTATCCGGTATGGGAGAAGAAAAGAAAGGTGACTTTGTTAGGAAATTTGTGTATGGCCATCAAAATGCAACGCCGACGAACCAAGAACATGAACATGCAAAATGTGTTACAGAACTATGAATAAACACTTGCAAGATAGGTTCATAAGCGGGTTCGTATTAAGATTTTTGCTGTAATGTTTTTGCGTTTCAGCCTAATTCGGCTGGGATAAGGGGATTAAGAAATGATGGAAAAAACTCTCAAAAATCAACATTGTTCCATTTTGCGAGAAACATATTCACAATGTGGTTATTGAAGAGACTGAATAATATGTTAAATGGTTTTATTTTACAAGATCACATGATTGCTTTTTAAATTCGAAATTGTGTATGTTGAAAGAAAATTAGAATTTTGATGATTTTAACTTATCATTTCTATATAACTTAACCAGCAAAAATGTATAATCCAAAACGATACCAAAACAAGTGCGATTCTCTAAAAAGCCAAAAAAAAAAAAAATGAAAACAAATTGGGTTGTTACTGGTTCATGGCGCGTACACATTATATGTGTAAGATTTAAACAGCTGTTGTAAAATTTTGAACACTTATACATTTTTTAAAAAACTGGCCAAGTGCTGGAATTTTAAAATTGTTCGCAGTATCTGTGGTAAAGAATGAACGGGTTTATCACAGTGTCAGATTTTATTCTTCTGCACTGCACTTTAAAGTGGCTGGAGCAGTCGCATGAGCTATTTGCTATTTCGCGTTCCAGGCCAATGGCTCGGATGATAGCAAGAGTCGGGAAGGCACTCCGAATCACCTGGCAAAAGAAAGTCCATCTCCGGAAAAGGAGCTCGTGATTGACGACGGAGAATTGAATTACGTGAACACTGCGGAGTGGAGGCAGCATAGAAAACATGTGTTCATTTTAAGCAGTGCGGGAAAACCTGTGTACTGCAGGTTAGTAGTAAGCCTAGAATTCACAGGCCAAGCTGGGGAATTGCTACAGTGAATTATATTTTTTCCGAAATATTATTATTATTATTATTATTATTATTATTATTATTATTATTATTATTATTATTATTATTATTCTTTTTTGCCAGCTGGAGCATTTCATAAAGTCAGTGATTTTGTAGCTTCTTTCACAGAGAAATGTAGGCGAGGAGTGAACAGAAAGCCTTGTAAATTATACAGTGCAATGTGTTATTCTAATGTATATATTTTCGGATGTATGTTTGCCTCTATCTTGGTGTTTTGACGTAAGGTACGGCGAAGAGGACAAAGTTGTGACGTTGATGGGCGTCATGCAGGCGCTGGTCTCGTTCGTGCAGCACAACAAGGACTCTCTGCGCTGCGTTCGTGCGGGCGGCCACAAGTTCGTTTTCCTCGAGCGCGAGCAGCTTATTCTCGTCACAGCGGCTCGCTCGCACGAGTCACAGCAGCAGCTGCTCATGCAGCTGAACTACATGTACAATCAGATCCTCAGTGTGCTCACCTACAGTCAGCTGCAGCGCGTCTTCAAACAGAGACATAATTACGACCTGAGGAGACTGCTGACTGGGGCTGAGAAGTTCCTGGACAATCTCATGGACGTCGTGGAGACAGAGCCCAGCTGTTTGCTCGGCGCGGTCACGTGTCTGCCGCTGGATAATGCCACGCGGGAGGCGATAGCCAATACTATCGCTCAGAATGCCAAGATGAAGGTAAGTGCCCCCCCCCCCCCCCAAAAAAAAAAAAACTCCCTTAATATTTTTCATATGTTCGCCTAGCCACACTTGACGATTCTTTGAAACCTCTTTGAGGTAGTCTGCAACACATAAAGACTGATTTCGTTGAATTTGTCGCTTATAAAAATGAAGAACTGTGAGAACGGATGGAAGATGTTGTCAGTACTGTTGCCAAAATTAGCAAGCTTATCCTCCTTGATCTAGTTGAGAAATTCGATATGGAAGAATGTTCAAAGTTTTCCTTTCTCCCATGATTTACCTTTTGGTGTATTTAATCAGTAATTTATTTAGCATTTTCGTGCGTCAACAGGGACTGATTTTGTGTTTTATCTAGGATCTGGTGTTTGCGTTGCTCATCACTGGTAACCAGTTGATTTGCCTTGTGCGTATGAAGAAATACACACTACACCCCATGGACTTGCATCTCATCTTTAATCTAGTCAATTCATCTGAGTCTTTCAAAAGTGCTGAGTCATGGACGCCAATATGTCTTCCAAAGTTTGATGCAGGGTAAGAAGTGGGGAGTGAAGGAGGGGTGGGGGGCATTTGTTTGCAAGTGGGCACTGTCCTAAGTTTAAGCGATTCTATGAGATTGAGAATGTAACCGTAAAGTTTAAGTGAGATACAATTCAAGTGAAAAATAATGTCGGTGATAAAAACAAAAAATCGCATGAATGCAAATTTAAGAAAGACAAAGAGGTACGTGATGGGTGTTTGGTTTGCAAGGATTACCTGCGTGCGTACGCTCTTGAATATTTATGCAACGGTTATCAGCAGGCTTACATACTGTACGTGGACCCGGGCTATAGTGCATGCCTGCAGCTGTATACGTTTCGTTCCTTTTTGCAGGGGTTATCTGCACGCCTATATATCGTACTTGGACCCGGGCTATAATGCCTGCCTGCTGCTGTATGCGTTTCGTTCGTTTTTGCAGGGGTTATCTGTACGCGTATATATCGTACGTGGACCCGGGCTGTAATGCCTGCCTCCTGCTCTATGCGTTTCGTTCGTTTTTGCAGGGGTTATCCGCACGACTATATATCATACGTGGACCCGGGCTGTAATGCATGCCTGCTGCTGTATGCATTTCGTTCGTTTTTGCAGGTTTTATCTGCACGCCTATATATGGTACGTGGACCCGGGCTGTAATGCCTGCCTGCTGCTGTATGCGTTTCGTTCGTTTTTGAGGGGTTATCTGTACGCGTATATATCGTACGTGGACCCGGGCTGTAATGCCTGCCTCCTATCTATGCGTTTCGTTCGTTTTTGAGGGGTTATCTGCACGACTATATATCGTACGTGGACCCGGGCTGTAATGCGTGCCTGCTGCTGTATGCGTTTCGTTCGTTTTTGAGGGGTTATCTGTACGCGTATATATCGTACGTGGACCCGGGCTGTAATGCCTGCCTCCTATCTATGCGTTTCGTTCGTTTTTGAGGGGTTATCTGCACGACTATATATCGTACGTGGACCCGGGCTGTAATGCGTGCCTGCTGCTGTATGCATTTCGTTCGTTTTTGCAGGGGTTATCTGCACGCGTATATATCGTACATGGACCCGGGCTGTAATGCTTGCCTGCTGCTGTATGCGTTTCGTTCGTTTTTGCAGGGTTATCTGCACGCGTATATATCTTACGTGGACCCGGGCTGTAGTACCTGCCTGCGGCTGTATGCGTTTCGTTCGTTTTTGCAGGGGTTATCTGCACGCCTATATATCGTACGTGGACCCGGGCTGTAGTACCTGCCTGCGGCTGTATGCGTTTCGTTCATTTTTGCAGGGGTTATCTGCATGCCTATATATCGTACGTGGACCCGGGCTGTAATGCCTGCCTGCTTCTACTTTCCGTCGATCGAGAGGTCTTCTTCACGCTGTCCGACTGTAAACAAACCATACAGGAAGTATGACGTTATCGATTGCAATTTAGTCCGCTAAAATCAATATAATCATCCATCGATAAAACAATAATGTAACAAAACATACATACAGTCAAATGGGCGTTAAAATTTATTTAGGAAATCGTGTAAAGGACTTTTTCATTCAGCGTTTTTTTTTTTTTTTTGCGAAGTGAGGAGGTGTAGGGATGTGCGTGTATGGCTATTATCAAAAAGAAAACAGGGTATGTTTGCCGGCGATACAGAGGTATGCTATACCCGACGCGCATTTAGAAACAATAAAATTAAATATATAAATTGCCCTGGGCCACTTTTTACAACACAGTGATATTTATATATTGGGAGGGCATTTTAATGCTGTCATTTTTGTTAAATCTGCAGAAATTGTTACGGCAGCGGAGCTTGCAGGCAATCACCGACGCCGTCAACAAGGGTGGCTACAGCGTCACGCAGACGTCAGTGGCCGACCTGCGTCACTTCCTGTACAAGGCGAAGCGCTCGTGCCAGGTCACGTGTCCGCTGTACGAGGCACCCTATGACAGCGCGGAGGGCAGGCGCAGACTCTTCTCCCTCTACCAGTGTATTCATGCGCGCATGCACAGCGCGGCGCGACCGCTCAAGATCCTGTACCACGTGGGAGGGAACGAGACAGTCATAGCATGGGTGAGCCCCCCCCCCCCCACCCCCGTAAAAAATAAATAAATAAATAACTATAGTAATTATAAAACATATGATTCAATCAGATTGAACTTAAACTACAACTATATAAAAATGGTTATGTGTAAAAAAAATAATGTTAATATATTCTATAATGATTTATGCTGTAAAAGGTAATGTTAATATATTCTATGGTGATTTATCCTCTGCACTGCCGAAATTTGCAGAATATTTCAACTACCACAGTACGGCAATTTTTATGTTTTAACCAGTGTAGCAATTATCAACACAAACTGTGACTGTGTTTTCATTCATTGACTGTTGAATTTGATGTGGCGTTTGATTGACAGGTGACGTCAGCGTTTGAGCTGTACGCCGTGTTCGGGCCGTTAGCGAGCAAGAGTTCTGTGATCAGCGCCGTCGATAGACTCATTAAGTGGATCAAGAAGCAGGAGGACCGCCTCTTCATCATGAATTCTCCCACATTCTAGCGCCGTGAATTCTCCCACGTTCTAGCGCCGTGAGTCGTGAGTTCCCCCACGTTCTAGTGCCATGAATTCTCCCACGTTCTAGCGCCGTGAATTCCCCCACGTTCTAGCGCCATGAGTCGTGAGTTCCCCCACGTTCTAGTGCCATGAATTCTCCTACGTTCTAACGCCGTGAATTCCCCCACGTTCTAGCGCCATGAGTCGTGAGTTCCCCCACGTTCTAGTGCCATGAATTCTCCCACGTTCTAGCGCCGTGAATTCCCCCACGTTCTAGCGCCATGAGTCGTGAGTTCCCCCACGTTCTAGTGCCATGAATTCTCCCACGTTCTAGCGCCGTGAATTCCCCCACGTTCTAGCGCCATGAGTCGTGAGTTCCCCCACGTTCTAGTGCCATGAATTCTCCTACGTTCTAGCGCCGTGAATTCCCCCACGTTCCAGCGGCATGAGTCGTGAGTTCCCCTACGTTCTAGTGCCATGAATTCTCCTACGTTCTAGCGCCGTGAATTCCCCCACGTTCTAGCGCCATGAGTCGTGAGTTCCCCCACGTTCTAGTGCCATGAATTCTCCCACGTTCTAGCGCCGTGAATTCCCCCACGTTCTAGCGCCATGAGTCGTGAGTTCCCCCACGTTCTAGTGCCATGAATTCTCCCACGTTCTAGCGCCGTGAATTCCCCCACGTTCTAGCGCCATGAGTCGTGAGTTCCCCCACGTTCTAGTGCCATGAATTCTCCTACGTTCCAGCGCCGTGAATTCCCCCACGTTCTAGCGCCATGTGTCGTGAGTTCCCCCACGTTCTAGTGCCATGAATTCTCCCACGTTCTAGCGCCGTGAATTCCCCCACGTTCTAGCGCCATGAGTCGTGAGTTCCCCCACGTTCTAGTGCCATGAATTCTCCTACGTTCTAGCGCCGTGAATTCCCCCACGTTCTAGCGCCTTCCTATGCGCCCACAGAGAAACCGTGGGGATTTAGAGTACTTTTGACTACCAGACGTGGTCAGAGTGCAGTACTTGTTCCATGGTGGCGGAGGAGGGGGGATGGTGGTTGTTATTCAATACTCCACATTTGCCACAAAAGGATGGGGTTATTTCGGAATTGCACTGCGCGTTCAAGTAAAAACAGGGGCTACGACAGTTGTGCAGACACTTGTCAAATGTGTTTTCGTTTGCCAGTAATCTAAGAGAGAGAAGGGGAGGGGGAGGGGCAGGGGGGTTCAGAACGGTGCAAGATGGTGTTTCTATTTTAATTTGACAGCTCCGCGTTTACAGTGTTACATTTACACAGTGTTTCACGTTCACTAAACATGTATTCGAAATTAGCACTGAGTTTAAGGTTTCATTTTGTAAAAGTCAAAAAGGGGAACCAAGTGAAACAACAGTCGCACGCGCATGTCAGGGGTGGGGGGAGGGGAAAGAGGGGGTGGCTGGGCAGGGTGTGAAATCGTTCCGCTAGTGCTCGCACCATGTAATGGGTATTGTGTAGTTCACGCGTGGTCCATATAGTGCGGTCTATTTCCGCCTTGTGCTTTCACTTTCCTTTTCTTTTTTTAAGTCAGGAATCGTCGCACACGTGTGCCTTGCTGTGTGTTGTATTTATGATGTAACCGCTTCAGAGCCAGTAGTTTATTTATGATCAACGCGGGCCAGAATGTCGTGTGCATCGTTGCAGGTCGAAATACGCCCTCTGTCACATATGGCACATAGGTTATTGCTTATTTATTTTTCTCGCGTAAGGCGAGGCCTTTCGTACAATGGAGAGCGGTGGATCTGTTCATTTCACACGCACTCTGTGGGTTTTTTAGACGTTATTTCATTCAATAGATAATGTTATGCTTAACGCAGCCCTCTCGTGTGCTCGCTAAAAGTAGTAGTATTAGTGTGAACTGTGAAACGATCATGCTGAAAATTGTTCATGAAATTATGTTCATTGTAAAAGGCAAAATAAGTAAGTGCTTGTTGGTGAATGGAAATGAATAGTCTATAGGTGAAGTATTGCAGTAGTTTTTGTGTTAGTGACAGAGTACCGGAGTATGTTCAATGGTTAGACACTGGAAGAGCCATTCTATGTTGTTACCACCAGGATGGAGACATGGGGGCGAGGGGCGCGACCGGGGGGGGGGAGGGAGTATCGTTGTTTGGTATCCAGTGGCCAGGGTCCTGTCTAATCCCAGTTGAATACTCCAAGCAGTATTTGTCCTCTTGCTCAAGTGCGCATGCGCAAGCTGCAGTATTACTGGTGTGACGTCAGACGCTAAAGTACTTGGCTTGGGTGCTTTTTTGTTGGAGAAATATAACCACAATCGTCGCTTCCGGCTTTGGTGGTCATTGGTTTAATGAACTGGGACGAGGGAAGGGAGAGGTGTTTGAGGGCGTTGCTGGCGCTTGAGGGACTTAAGGATCGTGGACCTGGAGCGGAATTTTTTGCTTTGGCCTGTGTCCGTGCGTTTGTCGGATTGTATGCCCCCCTCCCTTCCCTCCACCTGTGGACCCCCCTCCTCTCCCTCCACCTGTGGCCCCCCTCCCCTCCCTCCACATGTGGCCCCCTGCCCCCCTGCCCGTTGTGTGTCGATCTACCTGGCTGTAGTCTATTCTGAGTATCTGTACAACGTTCTGGCTGTCTTTCACCGTCGGTGGCTGTGTATCCGTCTGGCTGTTGATTGCGTGTTTGACTGGGCGTCGCTAGCTACGTTTGGCTGTGTATGAGTAAATGATTGCATCTTTGTATCACCTTATTGTCTGTCCGCCGGCTGTCCTCCATGAAAGTACTATATGATTCCTTTTTCGCGTGTACAGTTGTAAATTTTCAGCTGTTACAAAAAAAAGAAAGTTTAAATAGGAGACTCATGGACAGGGGCTTGGGAACACATGAGATCAGTTATAAAATTCTTCGTCGTATTTTGGCCATAGATGAATTTACTAAATGTTAAGTATTCGCAATTATTTTCTTTCCATCCTGCTTTTATTTGAGACTTGCGCGTTCATGTGGTGGAGGAGTTGTAGGCATGCGTGCGGGTCGCTGGGGCGTTTGATTGGCACGGTGTTAAACCTTTCCAAGGACCTTTATAATTGGAGATATTAAAGGATAAAGGAGGATTGGCAGAGGGTGAAATGGACTGTAGGAGCCACCAGTATAATGCTGGCACAAGGAGAGGGGGTGGGGGTGGGGAGGAGACTCTCAGACTTTGCATACAACAATGTTATAGTCAGTGATGTCACTAATTTGGTGTACAGCAGGGTTAGAGGAGGGGTGGGCGGGGGGGCGTCATAGTGTTAAAACTCCATGACATTCGTGTGCGGTCTTTAAGAATAGACCCTTGGAAAACCTCAACCAGACCACGCACTCGGCGAAGTGGGGTAATGTTTTCCTATTTGTCAGACCTCAATGTCCGGTTAACGTAGGCGTTTGTTTACATGTTTGCGATTGTTACCCCCCCCCCCCGCCCTAGCCGGGGGTGGAGGATATAGAAACGCCTCTTTGTCCAGGCTGTATCTGTGTTACTGTTCACCGTAGACCAATAAAACCCCACAGGTAGAAAGTATATAGCATGTAGTTGTGCAACGTCAGGTTATTTATTTTTTTTTCTTTCAAAAACTATTCACCATAGACCAATAAAATCCTAAACGTGTAGTTGTGCAACGTTAGGTTATTTTTCGATTTCTTCAAAATATGTAATTTAGGCGATTTTTCACAATTTAGACTTTGTTGTTTTTCAGACAAGTTTGTCCAGGCTGTATTTTTGTTGCTATTCACCGCAGACCTATAAAACCCTACAGGTAGAAAGTGTATAACATGTAGTTGTGCAACGTCAGTTATTTTTCGATTTCTTCAAAAAATGTAATTTTGGCGATTTTTCACAATTTGGACTTTGTTGTTTTTCAGATAAATTTGTCCTGGCTGTATCTTTGTTGCTCTTTATCGTAAGCATGCAAACGAAGAAAATACTTGTTGTAATTGTCTTTGTCCAGGCCATATATCTTTGGAACTATTCATCGTTTACTATACCTTAAGGGAAGAAAAAAAAATATACACGTAGTGTAGATGAGCGCGGCGGGGGATGTGCAGTCTTCGATTGTTTTGTTTACACGACTAGCATTTGTGATTGGCCATCCAGCAGCTTTAGGCAATGTGCAGGCTGAGATAGAATAGGTGACCACGTGACGTAGTTAGTGTGATGAAATAGGTGACCACGTGACTTAGTTATTTTGACTTATTGTTTTCGTGTTGTACATACTGTTCACTGAAAGACAGAGCTGTGATACTTAATTTGTTATTAGATATTTTCTAATAAAAGAAAACGAAATGATGTTTCCTTTGATTGTTTATAAGCTCACTTTTTTCCCGCATTGGTTTAAAATTATTTTAAACCGAGCCGTGTTTTACAAAACAGGAATTCTCCTCAGAGGGAGGCACAGTTCGTCTTGATCCGCGTAAAAGACACACAATGCATAGAAATTTTTTCCACGGAAAGTTATCGTTGATTATATATTCACCCATGACTGTGCTTATGGTGTCCACTAATATGTAGTGCTACAGTTTATTCTTTTATACTTATTATATGTCTCCCCCTAAGGGAGACATATATAGCATTTGGTGTGTCTGTCGGTCCGTCTGTCCGCAGTGAGTTCTTATGAAATTAATGAGTCGATTTTTCTCAAAACATACATACGTATTGGGGCACATGTCTAGATGATGCGCGTGTTATTTTTTTTTCGTTTCCTCAAAAATTCTATTTTTGGCAAATTTTTGAACATAGGCTGAAACGTGGCAAGAACAACAAACATATAGTGCAAATATTTACTGCGAAGTTTTTCATCATTTCCGTTGAAAATGTTTTTTTGGCGAATTTTTAAATTTTTGAATTTGAACCTTTTTTGGCCATATTGTTGCGATATCTCCGAAACGGTTTTTTGGATTAGGCTGAAACGTGGCAAGAGCAACCCACATATAGTGTAAATATTTGCTGCGAAGTTTTTTTTCATTTCCATGGAAGATGTATTTTTGGCGAATTTTTTAATTTTTGATTTTTAACTTTTTTGGCAATATTGTTGCGATATCTCCGAAACAGTTTGTTGGATTAGGCTGAAATGCGGCAAGAAGAACCCACATATAGTGCAAATGTTTACTGCGAAGTTTTTTTTTTTTTCATTTCCTTTGAAAATGTATTTTTGGCGATTTTTTTAATTTTTGAATTTTTACTTTTTTGGCCATATTGTTGCGATATCTCCGAAACAGTTTGTTCAATTACGCCGAAACATGGCAAGAAGAACCCATATGTAGTGGAAATGTTTACTGCGAAATTTTTATTTTCTGTAAAAATGTATTTTTGGCGATTTTTGCAATTTTTTGGTTCGCCAATGTTGTATTTTAAGCAAGGAATTTTTTCCACGTGACTGATTGGGGGGCGGGGGAGACATATCCGTTTTTGTTTTAACAAAAACACTGGCCAATCTAGTTTCCACATGACCAGTCATATTGCAGCAGTGATTCAAATGTTTGAATCAACACCCCAGATGGGCTATATAATCATCAAAAATTAAGAAATAATGTTTTAAATCATTTTGAAACGCTTTATTTGTGACAGAACACTTCAAGCGGTTCTAAAAATGGGATAGACAAATTTGTTCGACTGAAATATCCTAAAATTTCAGTGTGAGCCCCTATCACTAACAATCGGTGCAGTGCAAGCACCCAACACACTTGAAAATAACTATTCCACCGCAGCCCACCGCTCTTGTCGCTGCAAAAACTCTTTGGAAATGGTAGCACTTTGTGTTGACTATCCGTTGTGAAGAATGATTAGGTTTCACCCTCGTGTCTCATACTCCTCTTGTTATTTGGAAGGGAGGGAGTATCTCATTTCAATTGTCGATAAAAGTATATGGCTGGCTCTACTTTTATGTGATGCTAATGTTCTCTGTACTAATTTTGGGACGGGGTTTGTATTACAGGTGAACCGGAAATACTAATAACCACAACTGGAACCGGAAGTGTTTTCACACCCACGTTTACTGTCTCCTATATTCACTAAATATCATGTATCTCGTAATCTAATTGATACAACAATTCATTCTTTTTTCTAAGCCATTTAACATTAAATTTGGCATTGAAAGTACTATTCTTAAGCCCAAGGCAATCAATTTCAGTTTGTTCAATGACTAGGGTAAATGCAGTAATCTGTCTGGTTGAATATTCAAAATTAATGTTGACCAGAAAGCAAAAGCCTGTGAATACTACAATTGTTAAGTCATATAATAAACCGTTCATTGACTTAGTTTGAGTCAAAATGAAGATATTGCTGACCAGATAGGAAAATGTATAGCTAAAGGTCAACCCTTTTTGCTGGAAAAGAATATTTCCTGTTGACTCCAATTTACTCAATATGTTGCAAATGCCATCTACAAAACATGACATAGGGTCATGATCAATCGCACTTATGAAAGCGTATTGTGAGTTCTAGCAGATGTTGGACGCAGAAAATAACCCATGAAAAATGTATCTCTGCTTTTCTGTACACGTAAGAGACAAGCAGAGAAAGAACACTTATACAGCCTCCTTGGTATAAATTTTATGATTATGTTCGCAAGAGGAAGTGTATATTCACTTCTGTAGTTATAACACAGCGTATTAGTAAGACAATCAATTCATTAATTAAGAAGTAACCATCGCGCAATTTTTCAAATCTATTTTTATAAGTCCTTGTTGTCATTTGGGGTATTACGGTTCTTACCGTAACCGCAAACCGACCACGGTACGTCGGTTAGGTTAAAAAACCGGGGGAGAAAAACCGCCGTATTTTCGGCTTATTTGGCAAATTGATTTTTTCACTGATACTAGAAGCTATAAAATAAAGTACTGTTTCGCGCTTTTTAAAGAAAACTATGTAAATTTTGGGAACACATCACTCGACATTTTAATGTTCCCTCAACGACATTAACGTCATGTTTCCTTAGTATAATTCAAGATTCAAAGCTTCTTATAATATGTGTAACGGCGTCTTGACGTTATGACTAATGAAGTCTGTAAATGTCCTTAAGTTACCCGTACGAAGAAATAACCAATATTCCGCCACAAATTACCCATATTATGGCGGGAAAATGTAGTTTATGGCTTATTTAGACCCAGACACGTAAATTAGACCAATACTCCGGGTCAAAGTTTCAAACTATTGGGTCAAAATTATCACCCATAATTTTAAACCCATAATATGGGTTACATTTCTATTTTTTTATCCATAGCATTGAACTTAGAATTTTTTCTGAATTAAAGCAACTTTTTCAGTATAATCAAAGTTAAAAGCCGAACACATTCATTTTGTTATTACGTATTGCTTCCAATCGTCGGGATGTTGCTTGAAATTGAAATTTTAAGAATTCTTGCAACCCTCTCCCATCCTCTCTACTCCCTCCTCCCCGCCTCTTTTTTTCTTTATTATTACTATTTACAACCATGACAAGTAAGAAGTCGTCGTGGGCGAGTGGTTAACGCGGTTGGCTAGAAATCAGAAGACTGATGGTTTGAATACCATACGGCTGAAATATGGGTCATAATATCACCTTCATCTGAAATTCAGGTATAAAATTTTGGGTTATTTTTATGGCCATAACGGGAACATTATAGGTCTTGACTAATTTTACTCATATTTTGGGTCTTGACTTGAAATTCTGGTGCTAAATTCAAGTCATTATTATTGCCATAACGGCACATTATGGGCCATAAGAGTAGGAGAAAATGCTATCATAGTCCGGGTCACAAAATGAGTTTTTCTCGTACGGGAAGAAGATAACGGAATGACTGCTGTGTGATATACTGAAACTTAAGTTAGGATAAAACTGTAGTGATTGTTACGGGCTACACTTTAAATACCGTATTATTTAAATAAGAATTCTGAAGCAAATAAATAAGAAACCAGATATTTTTGGTAGGCTATTCCGGAATGGGCTGCTGATAATTCGAATGTCACAGAAATGGATTTTATTTATTCATTTTATGTTGCAGACTATATAAACAACTCCTTTGCTTTCCTTTTAAACATTCAAGGCGGTGAAGGAAAACACAGCGCATAGGGACTTCATCTCTATCCTCAATTAAACACATTGTTTTATATTTAAATTTGGGTGATATTTTTTCCTTGTTGAAAATTGTTAATTGACAAAACAATGACAATATTTTTCGTTCAACAACAGCAGTGCAATTTGCAATTTGCCCATTAACACAACACTAACCCAACTAAAATACAATTATCAATTAACATGAAATACAAGAATGATAAGCTGTGACGTTTGTTACGTAACTATCCATACACGTCATATCGATGAAGCGGTACTACGGGAACCGTTGGTTTATCGCTTATACGTGAACTGCTGCCAGGATGGAAGCTTGAGGACGGAGGTGGGTTGACCCGTACGCTAGGGCGAAAGCAGGCAAAAGGCATCTTACCCCTCTGTTGCCCGGAGTTTTGCCGACTGTGCTCCGCCGCCCCCCCCCCCCCCACTTCCCTGTTCGCTAATTATTAACCAATAGATGCAAAGGAACAAATTGTTAATTGACAAAACAATGAATATTTTTATTTATACTTTTTACCCCAACATCTGAGAGCACTTAAAACGCAGTTCTAGGGGGATATATCCATGTATCTCAGGTAACAGTCTAAAGACCAACCCCCTTGGGACTTGATAATTTCTGGGGGCAAATCACATTTTCGCACAAACTGGCTCCGCCTCGGCGGAGACTTATGGCCACTGTACCGCGAGGGGTCCAGGGAGAGTATTTAGGAAACCTTTGAGTAACTGCGTAAACATATCATGTGTTAGAGGAGTGAAAGATGCCCCAACTCTGCACGAGAATAGAGGGGCATCTAGTGGGGCAAGGCTGGACGACAAGGTCTTTCTTAAGTCCGTAACTGGACACAAAACAGAATTGGGAATCGCAGGGATTGGAACACAAAATAAAATCCCTCAATGTTTTTTATACTTTACGTTGACTAGAGGCCCTGATTTTAAAAAGATGACGTCTCTTCTACATCAATCTTTACGACAATCGTGTGAACTTACCGCTCTAGTCAATAGGGTTGATTTCCTAAAAAAGGTGAAAAACCCCGTTAGGCAGGCTGCCCAGAAGCAAGCGTGTAAACTCTTCCTGGTATCAATAAGCGGCGCGATGCGAGATAGAATCTCTATTGTTATCAGAAGTTTTTGAAGCGGTGCGGTTGTAAATTTTGTGTCAATACCCTTCAGGAGAGTTTGTAAGAAGTAATTGTTCTCTAAGGGGTTCACTTAGCCTAGCTCCAGATGCAGTAATCTGATGGCGCTGAGATAACAACGGACTGATTGCAGCTTTAAACTTCTTGACAGGAAGGTCACGTAGCGTAAAACTGTTTGATTCTCTGCGGGTGTGGGGCGGCAATGGAAATAAAAACAGAATGCTAAGTATGTTCTCAACTGTGTTGAATATGCTTTTGTGTGTTATCCGACAAGGCTTCCTTTCTCAAGGATATTATCTCAGCGTCCAGAAAGGCCTTTTGTGGTTCCATTCCTGTAATAAACGAATTAAAGACTCGTTAGAAAAATTCAAATGCGCGAATGCATATGTTGCAAACGAGAGATTGTATAATCTTGAGGTGCTATCCGCTGAGAGGTTTCTTTGAGTTGAAACGAAACAGGATATCAGCTTGATATTACATTGCAGGAAGATATCTCTCAGAATATCCGAAGCCAAACTATTCTTTAAAGATCCTTTATTCAGGGCTTATAAGGTGGCCATGTTGTCCGTGTAAACGCGAATCTTCTTATTGCTACAGAAAGATGTCCATCGCTTAATTGAGACTAACAGCTCTTTAACTTTTATGTGTTGTGGGTGTATTGTCAGAAAATCTACTTTCCAGTTAGTATACACCCAGTCAATAGCACGATTGTTTAGCAGGAGGGCTGCGCCTCCGGAAACGGAACTGCTATCCGTATACATGCATTCAGGATCGAGCGAATTGGCTCGTGCCATTGAATGAGCTGCAGATTTGTGCGAGCGTGGTAATATCGCACCGCGTATTACCGGATAAGCGAATGCGGTGGTGCGGGTTACGTAATTGAGCCATGCTGTCAATAAGGCGCCGCATAGTTGGGGGAATGGCGGGGACGATCCGTGCAATCCAGTTTAATTTCCCAAGTAGGCTTTGAAGTTCCTTTTTGTGGTCCGTTTCTTTTCACTGGTCCAGCAGGCCAACGATTCATTTACTTCTTCCAGTTTATTAGTGGGAATAGAGAGGGTACCCTGCACCGTGTCGATATTCTGGGTGGGTGAAATGCACTTCCTCCATTTTACTGAAAACCCCAGCGAAATCAGGGTGTGTATTAGGACATGCATTGCTCTTCTGCATTCTTCGCGCGAAGAGGCCGTGATGAGGAAATCGTCGACATAACAAATAATCGCGTTGATGCCCATGCGTTTGAGAATCCTGCAAACTCTTTGGGTGATCCGATGAAAAATGCCGACGCTAAGTGACGCCCTAAAAGGGAGACGAGTATCTACTAGGTGGGTGTGTTCCTTATCTCCATTTAAACCCAGCCAGGTTTCGTGAGTAGCTGCTGAGAGGCACATGTCGATACGCTTGCTGTAGATCAATCTTACACATAAAGTCATTTTTCCCTGTCATAGAAACTGCTGTGTCGATGGAAGCGAACCGGTGTTTATCCGGGGAGGCGTGAGAATTAATCGAAAACCCCTCGGGCTGTGAACAGTCATGTATGAGTCGTATAGAGCCATCCTCTTTTGGTATCGCAGCTAAGGGGGGGGGGGATTATGGTGGGCTTTCCGGAAGCGCCTTAGTTTAATTTTATTTAGAATTTCTCGTTCGATGGCCTTGCGGTGGGTAATTTCGGCTGAGCGGCTATTTTGGGCTTCACTTCTCTCTATCTTATCCAACCGATCATTAACTATATCGAAGCCATTTTCCAAACCTGATAAGATAAATTACCTATCAGGGTCACCGTCCAGAAGGGAGCGCCAGGTGGATATTTTGGAGGTGAGTGGGCCAGAGACTGCGTTTTCGTATGCACTGTGCATGCACTTGGGGTGGGACTTGAAGCAGCTTGAACATGCGTACGAAAATTTACATGATGCACGCTGGCATCCTCTTTTCGAATTGTAGTTCCGGCATATTTCAATCCCGGTATGATCACGTAAAACAGGCTTATTTGTGCGGGGTACACCATTATTGTGTTTTTGAAGGCTGGTGTAAAGATGCATACGCCCATAAGGTAAATGTCATCATCTCCCCAGCGTTATTGACCCACGTGCACCCGTTGCCTATATTCGTAATCATAGCGCATGCACCCTTTCACTGGGTAAGGCTCGCACATATCCCCGAATTTAACCGCGTACATGTGGTACCATTCTCTGTCCTCCTGTGTAGAGAACGCACTCGTCTTTGACAGGATGACATATATCCGATTGTGCCCCTTTATCCACTGGGCCAGCGTGGTATTCTCTGGAATCACGCGCTTTCCGGATGAGACAAGCATTATTTTAGCCTCCCCATGGGTAGAAATTAGCGACTCGGTGTGGTGTGAGCCCCCGATAAAAGTACCACAAAAGTCTTGTAAAAAAGAGGTCTACCTGGCTTGTTGGGCTTTGCTTGCCATGGGTGGTCCCCATGGAAGTCGTTCTGCAGTGATTCCAGTAAGCTGTTAAAGGTTCGTTCGTCCGGTCGTGGAAGCGTGGAAGGCGTTATGGGCTCCGTCATGTCGTCTGGGAGACGTTCCTTTCTTTGGGCGAGGGGAGATGCGTCACCGTTTATGTCCGCTTTCAGATCGTCGTTCTCCTGTTGTAGTGCCTTTATCTCCTTTTTCAACATTAATTGTTTCTTTTCTTCCCTTAACCGAAGTAGTTCACTTTCCAAACTGTCCACTTCACTTTGACTTTCTTTTTTATTATCCATTAGGTTTTCCCTATTTATGTTATTCGATATTATCCGAGTTATCAGCTCCTGTTTATTCCCATCACAGATGATACGGTAACCCCGCAAAATATCTTTAAGCTCACTACTTCGCTTAGATTTCCGTTCGCCATCATAGTATGTTAAATGCTCCATAGTTTGACCCGTGCGCTAGGGCGAAAGCAGGCAAAAGGCATCGTACCCCTCTGATGCCCGAAGTTTTACCGATTGTGCTCCGCCCGCCACTTCCCTGTTCGCTAATTATTAACCAATAGATGCAAAGGAAAACAGCAAAAGGATTGAGTGTAATTATACAGTGACACCGCGGTAAGTTTAAAAACAAATAAAATTAACAAATAAATACAAAATTAAAACATGGAAATACAAATAAATTTTTAAAACCTTTAAATTTCAATAGATTATTCAATACTCAACTACCGATAATTTAATAAACTGTGAATGCAAATTAATATTTTTTCAATATTTTTATTTTTCTTTCGCTTAAAGATAAGAATTTACATTGTTCAACTTATTTTTACCCTTTGTTACAAGAAAAGTGAAACATTACTGATTTCTTTGATATTCGAATTATCGGCAGTCTATTCCGAAGTAGCCTGCCGAAAATATCTGTTTCTTATTTTGAATAAAATCGGTATTTTTAACTTTATTGTAAGTTCGGTAATGTGAAATGATATGTATATTGATTGTTATTTGACATGTTTATGCTTAACTTTAGCTCCTATGACTTTTTAGATATTTAATGAGAATTAGGGACATTTGTTGTTAAAAATGAACAACTTATTAAATAAACAAAACAAATTTATGATTAATGAAATCGTTATTAGGTCTCCTACTTTGGGGAGATCTGTTTGAAGTGCTTCGTCACTGAATAAATATTAAAGAAGTGATGCCTTATTTAAAAAGTATCTAAGTAATCAATTTGAGCGTTATAAATTTTATTAACTGGTGTTTTTGTCTCAGATCACATGCTAAAAGACTGTTATGCCATACATATTTAGCTAAATGCAAATATTTATCATTTCCGCAAAATGTTAAAAAAATTTGAAAATCGTATCGTAAAATTTTTCAGCAAACCTCACTCAGTTGTGACCAAATATTAAATTATTAACTGGAAATAGATGTTTTTTTATTTCTCGATCTCTCATTTTCGTCAGCCTGTAGGTTTTATTTCAACAACATATACAGAAAGATGATAAATTTGTGCCAAGCATTAAAATTCTCTACAGTGTTTTTTTATTGCAAACGGCACCATTTTAACAATAAGCTTGTATACTTATCGTTCGATTGAGAAATATATCACTGTGCCTACTGTGAATGATTTACAGTTGTGGCTGTGGAAGATAAATGAAAGATGAAACGAAATAAAATATAAGACGTTAATTTAAAATGGCACAACAGACTGACGATTACTGTATTCATAAATTTCCATTTAACATACTAGACGTCAAATAATATACTAGACGTCAAATAAACAAAAACGTATCAGTGCGGGTATGTAAATATAACTTTATTTAAGATATAACTGACCATGTAACCACTTGACTAAGTTCTTTATCATTTGATTTTACTTGAAATTTAGTTGAAATTAAAATACGAACGAACTTGTGCCACGCGATTTTAGATACAAAAGCTAGATTTATATTTGCTAATATAGTATTAAAATAGTAAATGAAAGAAGAAACCTTTTTAAAACCAAAACAAGTTACGCTATCCCTTCCATCTAAGGATCGGACAATTATCAATAATTTGCCTCCCTTTGAAATTCGGTTCAACAACATGTGATTCAAAATCTAATGAAAGTATGTCGTAAATAAAATTCATGAAGTTTAGTGAAATTCATGAATTCATCAAAACTTATGCACACTGAAATATGCATGCAGTTCATCTGTAGATACTAGACTAAAAGAAGAATAATGACATTAAATATGGACAAATATTTCGTATGTTAATCAAATAGCATAAAGAAAAGATGATCACCAGCTCTTTGTGTCTTTCAATATCAAATTGCATCAATTTGCGCGCGAGTCATGTGATAGTTTGTTTATTTATACCGCACTGGCTCCTCCCTAATCCCAGTTGTTCTTTTAAATGGACAAACGTATTTACATCACAACTTGTTTTTATAATTTACTTTGGTTGCGCGGATTCGACCATGGCTACTGGTTCCAGCTTTTAATGATGATTCAGAATGTTTGCTCTTGCAACATTAAGCAGCTTGAGCCTGGTTAAAACGTAAATGGAGCACTTTCGCTATCATTTCATAGCAAGCGTTTCCATCGAGGAGTCACAACTCTAAATGTAGGATTTAGCACCTACATATATATATATATATATATATATATATATATATATATATATATATATATATATATATATATATATATATAAAAATATAAAATAACTGCACGTAAAATGTCTTTCAGGTAATAAAATAAGTCAAGATTAGAGAGCATGATCAAGTGTGCAAAGTACACTAACTGATAAACACAAAAATAAAGTCTGCACATAGCGTGTACATAAGCGTCATACGACTAAAGAAATTAAATTGTTTGTAAGAACTTTCAAGAAGACACGTGACAATGCCGCTTTTCTTGACATTTCTGCTTTTTAGCTTTTCCATGGTGATCGCACAGGTAAATATATTAAGCAGTCTCTGCTTGTACTGTACATGCAAAAGCTTCATTGCTATTACGATTTGATGAGTGTTCTAAATTTTTGTATAAAATTGCACAAAATCATTGTACAAAATTGCGCTGTCTTTGCTATAAAACGACGATATTTTTGCCAATTTTTCATAATGAAAGTTGTATGAAATACTATTATTTAATTTCGCAAAATGTAGCTTACTTGAATATTTCAGAGCCTCTCAGACTCGTTTTCTTGAATGGAAGTTGTATAAGCCTCACGGTCATATTGGTAACAAAGCTGAACTCCTTTTTAAAGAATTAAATATGAAATTTCTCAGAACTTGTATAAAATGAAACTATCAATTTATTGCACATATGTGTTATCAACTTATACAATAATACATTTTAAATTAACCTTTCAGGCAAAGTCTAAGTCAAACTTAAACAGCCGCGATACTGGAAAATCTGAAGCAATGCAGGCCGGTTACCGAAGTGAAATAAGTGCACTTGCCGACGCTAACATACCTGACACAAGTGCAATTCCGCAATCCATTCACAAAGCTACCAAATCCATGATAAATGTAAACAAACTCATAGAGACAAAACATACACAGAATCAAACACCTGACCTGGATCTGAACGAGTCAGAGAACTTCATTGGATTCATGGCCATCCCTTCACAAACCAGATATTACAACACTGGAGATAGGATAAGCTTTGACAAGATATTACTGAATCCCAGCAACAGCTACAACGCCTCAACGAGTATCTTCACCTGCCCGTTTTCTGGCTATTACTTCTTCTCAACGACTATTGGAAACGCGGCCGATCAAACAGATGAAACGTTTAATCGCCGTATCGACGGAATGTTAACCGTAGGAGGCGTAGGTACAAGAGCTATTGCAGGTGCTTCGTGGGACGCCATACACCAGGGTTCCGTGTCAGGAGTTTTTCGCTGCGAGCAAGGTGAGGAAGCCTTCGTTGATTGGGCTTATGGAACGAATTCTGGTGTTTATGACAACGACCACAGCTCATTTTCTGGTTATCTTATTAGAATGGACACATAATTCGAACATGAATGGATACATCATTTAAACTGATGAGCAAAAAAAAATTCTAAATCAAATTTCAAAAATGAACTTCTATGTTCAGTGAAGAACTTTTTAATTAAATAATTGTTGATATTGCCACATTTCGCCAGACATAGTGAAAAATCTTACAGCTGCATGTTATTATATAGTTTTGTCCGTTTTACTGTATATTTTTTGAACTCTTAAACCTTTTAATGGTGTTAACAAAAATTAGCCGTGATTCTTAAAGGGAAATGCGGGTATCTCTGCGCCATCTGGTGACCGAAACGCGTATAACATTGAACACGCCCGATTTTGAATCCATGTTTACAGAGTATGAATGACTACGAAATCCATCAAGATCGAATTCTTTTTAAAGACAAGTAGGGTCGTGTCCAGAAATGGTTTGTATTGATATTTTGTTCCAGAAGGGCCTGTGTTGATATATTGTCCATTAAAATCATGTTACACTGTTGCCACCATTTAACCATTGACTCAATGGGATTTCGTAAAAAGGATTGTATAACTAGACTGACCAGTGTTTTTGTTAAAACAAAAATGAATATTTGCGCCCCCCCCCCCCCCCCAAGCAGTCACGTGAAAAAAATCCTTGCTTAAAAGTAAAACATTGGCGAGCCCAAAAATTGAAAAAATAATCGCAAAAAATACATTTTTACAGAAAATGAAAAAAAAAAAAAACATTGCAGTAAACATTTCCACTATATGTGGGTTCTTCTTGCCACGTTTCAGCCTAGTGGAACAAACGGTTTCGGAGATATCACAACAATATGGCCAAAAAAGTTAAAAATCAAAAATTAAAAATAAAAATCGCCAAAAATACATTTTCAACGGAAATTAAGAAAAACTTCGCAGTAAACATTTACACTATATGTGAATTCTACGTCATCAGACCCCCCCTTCCCCCCCGCCCCCCCAGGAGGCATAACCCTAAGTCACCTATGAAACATCATGACATCATTAGTCACGTGACCTGTCAATCATCATTAGTCACGTGACCTGTCAATCATGTGTCACATGACCTGTCAATCATGTATATGAGGAATATTTTCCCGATCATAAACCTTCTGGCCTGAATGGCTCAGTTGGTAGAGCGCAGGACCCGTAAGCAGACCCATGATCTGAAGGTCGGTGGATCGAACCCGCCCTCGGGCATCACTTTCATATCATGGGGACCCCCCCCCCCCCCTGGTGAAGAATTATATCATACCATGGGACCCCCCCCTCTGGTGAAGAATTATATCATACCATGGGGGACCCCCCCTGGTGAAGACTTATATCATACCATGGGGGATCCCCCCCCCTGGTGAAGACTTATATCATACCATGGGGACCCCCCCCCCTCTAGGATGTGATTCAACACTCGTATAACAGCACATTGTGCATGCACATATGCATCATTTATGCTCTGACTGCCGTTGGATACACATGGAAAAAAAGTGAGAACAGTTGCTCTTACCTGTGCTGTTGAAGAACAAGTGAAGGATTGACTGGAATACACATAGGAGACGAAGTGAAACATTAGTTATTCTTTGGAAAAGGAAAGTGAAAGATTGGTTATTCTTTGGAAAGGAAGTGAAAGATTGGAGACGAATTGGCAAAACAGTCGTGGTAAGTTTTTTTTGTTACACTATGTAACATTCGAACACGTCTTTAAAATGGGCTTGCCATTCGAACACGTCTTTTGAATGGGCGAAGGTTTCCTACATAACTAACCACATTTTCACTTCCCATTTTCCAACAATCAACCAATCAACCAAGTGGTAGAATCGTCTGAAACGTGTAAAAAACTAAATTTGTTAAAGTTGGTTTAGAACCCTGATTTTGACGTTACTACACCATGGTAAAATGTTCAAACTTATTTTATACATCATATGTTGTCAAAAAAAAAATTTGTTCAAGTTGGTCTAGAACCCTTATTTTTACCCTACTATGACTTTAGAATATTCAAATAAGTAGCATGCTAAAATGTTCAAACTTATTTTATATGTTGTCAAAAACTACATTTGTTAAATGTGCTTTAGAAGTGTCATTTTCCAACTACTATAACTTAAACTTAACTTAACGTAGGGAAAATCCCATTCCTTCTCAAATTTATTGATTGTTTCCACGCTCTGAACGAGTGCACTCTGAAATTTATCGATCGGCTTCCTCCCCACACTGTGAACGAGTGCACTCTGAAATTATCGATCGGTTTTCCCCCTCACACTCTGTACGAGTGCACTCTGAAATTATCGATCGGTTTCCCCCACACTCTGTACGAGTGCACTCTAAAATTTATGTACTTATTCTTATGCTATGTGTGGTTATTGCAATGGGAAACCATTGAAATATGACTAATTAAATATTATCATAATAATAATAATAAAAAAGTCACATAATGTCACAGAGTCACATGATGTCACAGTCACATGTTGTCACATAATGTCACAGAGTCATAAAAGTGAACAAAAACCAAAAAAAAAAGTTTGCCCCGAGGTGGGATCGATCCCACAACTCTCAGGTTGCTAGCCGTTTACGCTACCAAGTGAGCTATCACGGCTTTTCTGTTGAACGATCTGATAATGACATGCATACGTTAGACTAATTATGTTCACATAGCAATTACATAGTCATATAGCTATATGATGTTACATAATCACATAGTGTCACATAGTGTTACATTATGTTACACAGTGTTGCATAGTGTTACATTTTGTTACATAGTATAACATAGTGTCACATAATGTTACAGTATCACATAGTGTTACATAGTGTAACAGTGTAACATAGTGTTACCCCCCAAAAAATGTTACATAATGTTACATAGTGTAACAAAAAAAAGTTACTTACCACGACTGTTTTGCCAATTCGTCTCCAATCTTTCACTTCCTTTCTAAAGAATAACCAATCTTTCACTTTCCTTTTCCAAAGAATAACTAATGTTTCACTTCGTCTCCAGTCAATCCTTCACAATGTATCCAACGGCAGTCAGAGCATGAATGGTGCATATGTGCATACACAATGTGCTCTTATACGAGTGTTGAATCACATCCTAGGGGGGTCCCCATGGTATGATATAAGTCTTCACCAGGGGGGGTCCCCATGGTATGATATAAGTCTTCACCAGGGGGGGGGGGGTCCCACATGGTATGATATGTCTTCACCAGGGGTGGTCCCCCATGGTATGATATCATTCTTCACCAGGGGGGGTCCCCATGGTATGATATAATTCTTCACCAGGGGGGGGGGGGGTCCCCATGATATGAAAGTGATGCCCGAGGACGGGTTCGATCCACCGACCTTCAGATAATGGGTCTGCTTACGGGTCCTGCGCTCTACCAACTGAGCCATTCAGGCCAGAAGGTTTATGATCGGGAAAATATTCCTCATATACATGATTGACAGGTCACGTGACTAATGATGATTGACAGGTCACGTGACTAACGACGTCATGATGTTTCATAGGTGACTTAGGGTTATGCCTCCTGGGGGGGAGGGGGGAGGGGGGAGTCTGATGACGTCACTTCCTGTGCTCGGACTCGTGTTTTTCCCCTACTGTGATCATCGACCTAACATCATAACTCCCGTACAAGATGGCCGTAGTTGACTCACAACACCGTAATATCAAGTACAAGATGGCTGACAATATGGCAGTAGCCACAATGCCAAGTACAAGACGGCTGACAATATGGCAGCGGCCACAATGTCAAACACAGGATGGCTGACAATATGGCAGCAGCCACAATGTCAAGTACAGGATGGCTGACAATATGGCAGCAGCCACAATGTCAAGTACAAGATGGCTGACAATATGGTAGCGGCCACAATGTCAAGTACAGGATGGCTGACAATATGGCAGTAGCCACAATGTCAAGTGCAAGATGGCTGATAATATGGCAGCGGCCACAATGTCAAGTACAGGATGGCTGACAACATGGCAGCAGCCACAATGTCAAGTACAAGATGGCTGACAATATGGCAGCGGCCACAATGTCAAGTACAAGATGGCTGACAATATGGCAGCAGCCACAATGTCAAGTACAAGATGGCTGACAATATGGCAGTAGCCACAATGTCAAGTGCAAGATGGCTGACAATATGGCAGCGGCCACAATGTCAAGTAGAGGATGGCTGACAATATGGCAGCAGCCACAATGTCAAGTACAGGATGGCTGACAATATGGCAGTAGCCACAATGTCAAGTGCAAGATGGCTGACAATATGGCAGCGGCCACAATGTCAAGTACAGGATGGCTGACAATATGGCAGCAGCCACAATGTCAAGTACAAGATGGCTGACAATATGGCAGCGGCCATAATGTCAAGTACAAGATGGCTGACAATATGGCAGCGGCCACACTAAAAACATACAATATGGCGATCGTTAATGACCTCATAGCCCGTGAACTACTTTTGCGTAATTAAATCGTATATTCATACTCTCACAATATAACGCCTTGCTTTTTGGCCAAACGTTTGCTTGGTTGTAACTACTTTTCTTCCGCGGTACATAATTAACAGCGCTAAGAAAGTTTTTCGGCACGAGTGCTAACAGGGGTCAGTTTGTAAAGAAACTGACAATAATATATATCTAAACAAAAGCTCTCGTGATTTTCAAACCTGAATGATAAACCTATTGTGAATAGGGGTGCATGTGTCGTGATGCTGAGGACAAATCTATTTATGTGGTGGTGAATGGGGGGGGGGGGTCGACCAGTCCTTATATGGCATCAACGTAGGCATGGTATCACTGAGGCATCAACAAGCCTGGACCACTGGCTGCTCAGCCAACCTCATGGCGACTACAAATGGCTAGTCTGTTTATAAGGGGCGTCTCTATATCACTTAACTTCGGGTGTCACAAAATAAGTCGTATACAACTCTTAGAAAATGACCGCATCAGAGTTTTTAAGTTGCTAAAGTCATAAGTAAAAACCAACAAGTTTTTATTCATAATAAAATTCTCACAGGCAGATCAATGAGATAACAGTGAAGTAACCCAGAAGTACACCGACCGTCCACTTTGAACTCAGACTGGCTCGGCTATTAAGACCATCCCCACCTCTCCACCCCTGCCCACCGACTCCGCTAAGCCGAAAAAGCACAATGTCGTGATAAAATCAACAAAACAGCAAGTATGCTACAGAAGACAAAGTGAGACAGATAGCCAGACAGACAGACAAAGAGAGTGGGAGGGAGGGAGGGAGGGAGGGAGAGAAAGGGAGAGAAAGGGAGAGAGAGAGAGAGAGAGAGAGAGAGAGAGAGAGAGAGAGAGAGAGAGAGAGAGAGAGAGAGAGAGAGCGACAGACAGAAAGACAACGAGAAAGATGTTCGACGGACCCTCCAAAACAGGTGTTTATTATTTACTAAAATGCTCAAGACATTGAAATAAATCTTTAAAATTTCCTTTAAATAATGAAGCAGTAAGTCCAATAATGGTACGTGTAATTAATAAGAGTGCTAACTATGAACTAATTAAACAGAAATCACTGAAGAATTCACGATGTTACAAGCGAACTGTTCTAAAGCAAACCCTTAACACGCAGATCATTTACATATTCATCATACATCAAGGAAAGGTTTTTACGCCGTTAGCAGATCCCCAAAGAATTAGACTTTACGGCCCTGCAGCACAGAGCGTGTCGAGCTCTTTCCAATGAAATCACGAGTGTTCATGAACCACAAGTTTCATAACGACCGCACAAATTATCCGGTGCATATCGCGAGTACTGCCCACCCCTCTCTAGCCCTATCCCGGCAACCCCCACCCCTCTCTCCACTAACCTCAAGTGTCAGGGTGCATGAGCTGACAACCCATCGGAAAATACACAGCACTGCCCTAAGTCTACATTTCCTGAAGAAATACAAGGTCACATTTATAGAGCACGTGCGCATGGAGGACGGAAGGAGTAGGTCAATGAGTCACGGCACAAAATTTGACGAGGGTAAAAAATACCGAATTTTTTTGTGAACGTAGTTTATGGATGCCACCGGAGGGTATGGTCTTTATACAACTTTCCAATGTATGGGTTAAGAAACTGCGCAGGTAAAAACAAAGGAATATCTTGGTGTATTTTTGATAAATGTAAATCAAAATTCTTCCGACAGACGAAAAATCGGAGCCGGAAATGAAGGACTGGAAAATTGATAAAACCTCGCTTGTTCACGCGTGAGCGAGAGTTTGACCATTTGAGCACATTTGTTTTTTATTATGCAAACCAACTAGTAGATATAAATCTCTCACTATTGTGACGTCACACGTAATGTGACACTCTGTGATTCGCGGATTTTGATTTAGAAAGTCTGAGCGTTGACCAATTTGAATTGTAAAAGTTTGAACTGAAGTCAACACCTTCTGGAACCTATTTTGGTTTCGAGTGAGAATGCGGAATGTAAATTCCGCTCTTGAGCTTGCAGCCATATAATGCCAGATTAAAACTTGTGACTCACGCCACAAAAACTGTGATCATCAAAACAGAAACTATGACCAGATTAACAAAAACCGTGACCATTTCAAATTTCCAGACTTTTGGCCAAGTGTTAAGAAATGTTGAACTCATAATCCAACGATAAGAACAAAATATTTTTTCCCACAGCAACAAGACAATAGAAATTAATAGTCATTGCTTAACTACAACAGAATCATTTATTTGTCACTTTCTGGTGTGGTTTTAGAGAGCAATCTTTCTCATGGTTGTGAAGCGATCAAACACGGGGGGGGGGGGGGGCGGGGCGGGGCGGTCCAACAGCTGTGAAGCGACTTCTTTCAATTGCACGGGGCCCGTCGTATCAAAACTCGACCAACATATCTTAATGTCTTTACATCAACACATCAAATGCAACGCCCCACTCCACATCCCCCGCCCCCCATACACGCCGCCTCCAACCACATATTATTACTATTTACCACCACATTCTACTAATTACAATAAGACCGTATTAAGCATTGAGAATTGAGCTATTTTTTTTGTCCTTGGCGAAATAAGGCATTCGACTGGTCGAGTCTATTCCGCAGTACTCCGGAACAGACTCACGACGCTTACTCTCACTGACATAGGCAGGGTGTCATAGAGGAACATAGTCTATTCCGGACTTACTGTCGAAAGCACCTTATTTAGCCACTTTCTTATTTGCTTCATAAATTCGTATTTAAAATAACAGGATGTTACAATATCACACTTAAGCAATAAAAGACGCCTATTTTTCTGTTCTCTAAAATCCAGATAAGAAATGCCCCCCATGTTTCTTTTTATGCACTCCGACATCATAGCAATAAATGCTCCCAATTGTTTCTGTTTTCGCACTCTGACACTGGAACAATAAATGCTCCCCTTGTGCATGTACGTACCGATCTCAAACAATACATGATCCTCGTGTTTATCCACTCTGACAGTAAAGCAATAAATGCTCCCTTTTTTTCTTTTTTTTTTTTTTTTTTGCTGTTTTTGCGCTCTGACACCCGAGCAGTAAATCTTCCCCCTGTGTTTATGCACTCAGACAATTACAACAATAAATAATCCCCGTGTCTGTATTTAAGCAAACCACACAACCAACCAAGGAATGCTCCCCTGTTTTTGTTCGGGATGACATCAACACTACTTTTCAAGACAATCTTCACGGATGACGGAGAAATGTGGTTGGGGGGGGGGGGGGTGGGGGGGGGCGGCGGGGGATACGGTGGGAAGGGTTATAAGGATATACCAAGCATTCAAGACATTTTCACTGACATGTAACTAATAGACAAAATGATGTAAACATCATAAAGGAAACAAAGAAACAAACACCGACTGATGATCACTGAATACTCAGTACTGACGATCTCATGCAGTATCTTAAATTTTACAACAGCTCAACAGGGTATTTTTCAAGATAAGAATAAACCAAGCTTTAAAGATTACCTTTTAATCGCACGACCAAGCAAAAAAATATCAGCAAATGGAAAAATATCAACTTGTAATTATATCGAGTAGGGACACTGTGCCCAGCTGACATACAGCTACAGACACATATTGTTCGACTACGAAACGCATGAAGTCCGAAGCGGGCAGGAAATATTCAGCGTAGGCGAGAAGTTTCTGCACCGTGAGCCCTGCATTTTTATTTGTCTCGTAAGACCTAACCCCTCCCCCTCCCTCCCCTATTCCCCACCCCCCAGCCCTAGTATATTGAACTACCTATAAAATATGAAACTTATACTTTTTTTACTGCCGCCCAAACCTGCCATCAAAGAAATATAAAGAAACAAATGTTACCATAAAAATGTGATTAATTTTCTGGACTTGGTTATACCAATACAACATCGAGTAAAATATGTGCCGGTGGGATGAAGCTACTATCATGGTCATTCAAATCAAGTCAGCTACAAGCTTAAATAACCACAGATTTCAAAAAAATGTCATTACTTCAAATATATATCAACATTCGACAGCGGGACACGATTACGACTCCAACATGGACATTTACGAGTCCTCAGAGCATTGACATTTACAATCAACCTGGCGTAGACATTTACGATTTCACAGAGAGTGAACAATTACAACCGTGACGAGCGTGTACAATCAGGAACCGCAGACCGTACAGTCAGGAACCACAGACCGTACAGTCAGGAATCGCAGACAGTACAGTCAGGAACCGCAGACCGTACAGTCAGGAACCGCAGACCGTACAGTCAGGAACCGCAGACCGTACAGTCAGGAACCGCAGACCGTACAGTCAGGAACCGCAGACCGTACAGTCAGGAACCGCAGACCGTAGTCAGGAACCGTAGACCGTACAGTCAGGAACCGCAGACCGTACAGTCAGGAACCGCAGACCGTACAGTCAGGAACCGCAGACCGTACAGTCAGGAACCGCAGACCGTACAGTCAGGAACCGCAGACCGTACAGTCAGGAACCGCAGACCGTACAGTCAGGAACCGCAGACCGAATGCGCCTTCGCGGAGATCGTACGCTTCCTATAGAGCAATAACAGCTTTCACTTCTAAAATGTCACACGACCGCGTTTTATATAATTAATTTTCGCAGTTACAGTGTTAAATTTTATGTTTAAACTCTGCATTCTAAAAATACATTTACTACGTACAGTTGCGCTTTTTTTTGGCTAAAATAGACCTTTAAATGCAGGAAGCTTTAAAATACTGACAACGTTTTCAACGTGTAACATTGATCACAACTCGGACAGGCATATGTCATCGATCATGCGCACGTGAGTTATGCTCTTTTTCAGAAAACTTAGCCAAATTAATTACTGAACATGTATACAAAGGAAAAGCAAATGAAACCTATTCAATTCCATAAAGCCTTTTTTCTGTGAGGTGGGGGCGGGATTTTGTGAAAACCATTTCTGTATTACATCATACAACAGTGGACCAGGTTACAGTAACAAACACCCCCCCCCCCCTCCCGCCCCTTCCCAATATAAAATAACCATCTTCAATCCCACGAAAAGAAAATGCAGTTCATATGTTTGTGATTTACTATAATAAAATGCTTATTTGCTACACCGGGATGTAAATCAACTATCGATATTTGATAATTCTGAGGATACAGGAAGGTTAAATAAAGAAAAAAAAGCGTCTGATAGAGACGTCACAAAAACACCACAGCTGCGAAAGGTGATCAGAGTTTATCACTGTACTGAGAAAAAAAACGCTTGAAGCCACTCGGTACGTGTACTAAGCCACTCGGTACATGTACTAAGCCACTCGATACGTGTATTGAAGCTGCTGTTGTCAAAGCGTAAACTCTGAAAACTGCACAATTGAACTCAACATGTTGTTCATGATTTCCTTAAACAGATCCCCAAGCTCAACAGTTTAAAGAACTAACATTAACCTCCCTCCCTCCCCCTTCCCCCCACACACACACTCTCCAGCCAATGTGGAAAACTGCAAAATTCCATACAATTCACTCTTCTATTTTGCTAGAAAAAGTAACAGAAATACCCTTCGGCACATCAACAGAAACAGTCTTTATTTTAACCCACAATTCTAATACACTGTGCCGATATGTTCAAAAAAAAAAAAAAAAAAAAAAAAAAAAAAAAAAAAAAAACTTGTGATATTCAGGTGGTGTGCGACTTTTAAAATAACAATGACAGCAGAAGACAGCGTACCCAGAATCAGCTCTTAGTGCTCAGAATGAGGTGATTTACGAAACCATTTATATCACAAAACACTTCAGAAGCGTGCAAATCTATATATTATATTATTGGCTTGAAGCGTCACGGGTGAGAAAATGCGAGCGCCAAAGGTGAGAGGTCAGCCATCAGAAAGTTCAACTTCGGTACTTTTTCTGCCTCGTGAAGAATAAGCTTAACTTTGCGCACACAATCATCCATCACATATTTGTGTTTCCACTAGTAATTTTTCACTTTTTTTCAGATCCGACTGTATTAAATCTTAAAACTATAAAAATTACGTTTTTCATTCGTAAAATCGTAAAAAAAAACTTTCTGTAAATATTGTCCCTTCTAATTTAACGAATTACAAGAATCTACTCCCTACCAGTAAACTACATAACTGTAAATACTCAAGGTACTAGTTTTCCCACATAACCGCACTTATCAGGGTACTACTTTTTTGGCGGAATAATTATGGCTACAGGTAGTACACTTCCAGCTTATATCTTCCTTCTGTCCCCTCTCAGACGTAGATCGAAGGAAAGGCACTGCCTACGTTTCTTATATAACCGCAGTTACCATGGGACTACTTTTGTAATTAAATATATGTACTTCGAAATGCGGATTGGTCAGCTTTAACAGCTTGAAATAACTGCTGCGTATTCTCGGGCAGGCACAGTAACCATGACAGTGTGCCCTCTTCCTGTCTAACTACATTAGTTTGGCAACATTACTTTATTTATTTTTATTTGCCCACAGATAAGTGTAGAAAAAATAACAAAATACGCATCCGCACACAAGTTGAGCTAGTCTTATATTAATCGTTGTTATAAACCAGCTGACCTCTGATGAGATCTATCAGTTATGTATTACACAGAGCGGTTGGATATTTTAAAAAATAGTTCCTCTCTTTATGAGTACTATTATCACGGAATTCCCAGAGGATCTGCGGAGTAAAAAGGTATTATACACAACCGACCGAACCACCGAAGAGGTCGGCTGTTGCACAACAACGAGTCTTAATGGATGGGTCAAAATTTTACGAAGCAACTATTCTTTGGTTACCTCAGCACTAGACTTTTGTGTCACCAGACATAAGTCTACGCAAGGCAAGAACTACTTCTGGACTCTTCACGCACATGGAATACGTGGATAAATCCCCAGTCATTGAACTACAAACGGACCTATTTCGTGTACTTTTTTTCTCGATTTTCTCGTTTGCATCTGTGGGATGTCAAATGCTATGATTTACAGGGCTCACACGAGAAATGTCACCTGTAACAGCTATGGCGTAACAGCTGCATTCTGTTACTACTCTGCTTCCAAACCTGTACCCTGTTATTACTACAGTGTAACACCTGCAACATGTTACCCCACTCATTACGTGTTTAAACAGGTAACATCCCGCAACCGTCCATTAGATCTAATAAATACTGATGGGTTACAGTACTTGAAAATACACAGCGCTCTGACAACAAACAACGCTAAATGATTAAATATCTCCACTAACGCAACCTCTCCCTCCCCTCTCCCATCCACATCCCACTCCAAGACAGAACTTCCACGGCGGGACACATCTATATATATATATATATAATTGCTTACACTTTGTGTCAAAATTTGGAAACACTTTCGGAAAGGGACGTTTTATTATTATTAGTATTTTTGGGAGCGGGGGGGGGGGGGGTGGGAGAGGGGGGGATAGTTAATTATCCACATCTCCATGACATGAATATCACAACAGTACCGGCCGGCAATGTCAACATGCAAGCCCTGCCCATCCCTTAATATAGATTCGCATACGACCTAACTGATGCACGCGCTGTTTTTTTTTTCTAACAAAAGGGTAATACACTCCAATACATATCACATAGAATATAAATAGACTGATAACTCTTCAGCCATTCTCCCCCCTCATTCTTTGCAGTTTGTTATCTAAATCTAAATGCCGAATCGCGATATGAGATGGTGACTAGAGGGGTGGGATCCGGTCAGCCGAAATTCCCTCCCGGCTTGCGTCTTTCAAAAGCCTCGTGAGTTTGAAACGCTGAAAAAACAATACAGCAGTACAAGTTAACATTACAGGCTACATGCGCGCGAAAAATCACACGAATCTATTTCTGGGACTTTCTGCCGACTTAAGTGTGGCAAAAGCTCACCAAAATAACGCAACGCTTCCAGTACATTCAAGATTACTATTTTATTTCTTACGCACTGAGGAAATGATTTTGGGGAAGAACGAACACACTTAAGTGCTAATCCCCCACCCCCCTCCTCACGGCCTCGACCTTAAAACTCACCTTTATAAAAGATGGCGGAGAAAGGAACCTGAGGCAACAAGTCCTTGACCTTGTCAATGACATGACTCTGCTCGGCGAGATCAGAGCGCGTGTTCCAGATCTGTATGACGTCATCCCGGTCACGTACGCTGACACTGAGCCCGCCCACTTCGTCCCCGCCCAATACGGCAGCTGACAGCTGTTCGCCTATAACCGCTAGCAGCAGCTCCTTCCATACTAGTGGCTATTTACCAACGCACCAAAAGAAGTCATGTTAAATTAAAAATTAAAAATAAAAATAAAGAAAGAAAAAGCAAGGCGTCTGATATTACATGAAGCACTGTGTACATTGACAGTGTTAACAGATAAACTACTTGTAAAACGTACAAAGGTTATTGTAAATTGTAAAATGTGTGCAAGACATGTGAAAAATTTGCTTCGAGGCGTAACTACAATCACGTGTTACTATGGCAACGCATTCAGCTTCCGCTTGTGACATTTTGAGTAGTACTTCTACGCGTACCGTAATCTGATAACCAGTGCCCCACGCATTTACTGGATCCAGCACTTTAACTCAGCACTATACAGGTCATACTTACAGTATCGCGTTTGTTGCATTTAAGTCTCCAGTTCCCTCCTTTACTGTTTGCTTCATCTTCCCTAAAAATAATATACGAAAGACTGTTCGAGAGCAAAATAAATAAATAAATAAATAAAACACCTCAACACTTTTCACTCGATTACTGCGCTGAATTTCAAAATACAAAGAAAAACGTCTGAATGTAATCGGTTAATCACACACATTGGTTGATGACATAGTGATGGAAAATATCTAGCTGTTCCGTCTCATTCAAAATATGTCGGAAAATCGCACAAACTGGTTAAACATTTCGACTACTAGATGTCACAGCGCATAGCCGACTGTAAATTTAGTGATCCGGTTCCAGCCCTACAGAACAGCTGTCAGACATCAAATACCATACGGATCTTCGCTGGACATCGATGCAAACCGTCGATTGTAAGTTTCAGTAACCCGGTTCCAGCACTACAGCACAGCACATACCAGACAGGTCTTCGCTGGTGCCTCATCAGATGATAGCTGTAGCGAGAACTGAGCAGACTCACATCAGGGATATTGTTGTACACACTCCAGAAGCCCTGTGAAAACACAAAGACCTGCATGGGAGAAACAACAAAAAAAAATACTGTACCCCTACAAAGTATTGGGTTCCTGTTCATCCATTATTCTTCCTCATGCTGTCGATGAAAATACAAAACTTTAATGCTATTTGACTACCCTGTTCAAAGTTAATTTACACTTTTATGACCGAAAACTAAACGAACATGTTTGAGTCGGCGAACATCGACAAAAACTACACTTAAGCCTTTCGGTTGTTATTGACGAGGGGGGATGGGTGCGGGGGGGGGGGGAGGGGGCAGAAAGGGCAACTAGTGCTGTGAAATGTCACCATCTTGTGTTCGAAGCAATTCGTGGATGAGCCTTAAAGAACAATTATACCGAATCAACAACCTCTTATTACTGACCACTATTTTCTCTTGATTCATCTCTCCTCAAGACACTACTACAACTTTCCAAACGAGCTAAATCCACTGGTGGTGGCGAATTTCGCCATTTTTACCGAAAGGCAGCGAACGTTTGGTACAGTGGTAAAACAACATCTCAAGCAATAAATAATAATTGTCAACACTAAACACTACTTTGGCCAATGACAAACATGGTCCAACATACTAATTCGTCTTGCTTTTGGGAAGTTTTCGTGTAACTCTCGTAGCTTCGGCGAATTGGACACAGAATCTTAATTTAGTTCAACCGTTATTATTTCGCACTGTTTTGTTAGTTTTATGCTTAATAAATTAATATTTATTTGCATATGTGGAAGCCTTGATAATAACTAAATTTCGTCACATCTTCACGTTTTTTGCAGCGAAGTGTTAATTTTCGATGACACTTGCTACCTGTTAAATAGCACACAAATTGGTTTGATTATAAGCTTTCTGTTAGCTTGGAAATTGAGTGAGAAAGGTTACTATTCGTGGATCACGTGCTTTTTCACCTGAACGGTGTTGACCGTATACAGTTTGCGTAGCGTGGCTTCATACTGAGAAACTGTAGCACCGCGCACTGACCTAAAACACAGAGAAATTCACATGCATTAATAAAGACCTGACAATGTACGCATTTTCGTAAACTATACGGGATTTGTCTCTTCAACAGCAGAATGATTTAGAGACGAAGGTGCACTGGAGGGAGGGGAGAAGAGGGGCGGGGTAAATCCGAACAAAGGCAAAATTGGGATAAAATAGGGCTGCTGGCGGGGTGATGTGTCGAAGATATTGTTCATCGAAGACAATCATGGTCGGTACGTTTGGAAGAAATCGTTCAGTTGCCATAACAATCTTCCAGGTGAGCTGCTGGATCCACATTAAGGATAAACAGAATTAAACACAACATGGCTGCAGCAGTTGTAAAACTGTCACGGAGGGCTGAATAACGTGGCGGGAGGAGAGGAAATATAGCAAGAGGAAGCGGAGTTACTGACAAAACAACAATGTACAGAAAGCCTCGGTAGGCCTTATCTACTGCAAGACCGTCAGACACAAGACAATAGCAACATTGATCGTGCGGCACGCATTCCCTTGACAAGTGTTTACGGTTGCAGGGTGTAGGTATTTGTGGAATGGGAGGCGGGGGGGGGGGGGGGGAGAGGGGGCTAGCAGGAGTAGTTGTAAGATGCTTAGTACGAGTACAACTGTACAACACAGTGGTAAACCTAAATCACGGGTCTGCGTTTCTCTGTAGTCACGAGTGAGATCCCCAAATCAAACGCTAACACTGGTCAAATTAATCTAGCACCGTGCATATTTTTAAAAGGAAAACACAGGATCGTTCATTCACGCAATGCCGCATCCTTTCGCACATGATCACTACTCAGTTGACCAGTCACTAACTGCCAAAAGTTGAATGTACTTTCTTGTTTCTCCCATTTGACCTTTCAACTTAACAAGATCCTTATTTATGAAGATATTTTGTATTTATTAATGGCTTCCAACAAGACTTCAAAGGGAAGATTAACTGAAACGAACTTTATTTTAGAAAACACCGTGTTCAACAAAGTGGAAGAGGGTTGAGCTGCTAAACTGTTAGTGTGATCAAGGCCCCACGTTAGTAATAAATGAACATCTGTCAAAGAACTTGGGGAAATGTGAATAGTTTGCTCTGTGACTGAAAAGGAAACTGATATAACAGCAAATGAAAGCTCTTACTTATCGAGCCAAAATGTCCAAGGAGTATTCAGAGGCACGCCTGAATTTTCAGTCTTTTCGATGGTCTGTAGAGCATTTCGTGACAAATGCGGGCTTCCTGGCGCAGGCATTTTTTCTTCCGCTTGCAATCCTTCAAGTTGCGAAGCAGCCATTGCGAAAGATTGACAGCTAAGGTCATGTGATCAAAACAAAAGTACGTCAAATACAGTAAGCACAAAAGAAACTGCGCCAGTTTAAACACGCCCAATGTGGCTTACTTCAAATCACGGGTTTTAAAAGACAGTGCCTTCTCAGCCGGTGTTTCCGGAGCGGTCGCAATCGTCCACGTAGGCGTAAAACTGTTGTTAAGCCCTGGTTCGACGATAATTATGAAGTTAAACGCGAGCATTTTCATAAGGCTAAAAATGCATTCATGCTGGATCCCACACCGGAAAAGAGAGATGTTAAGACAGCTGAGAGCAGAGAGTATAAGCAAACAGTTAAAAAGGCCTATTATCAGCAGAGCAGAAAGTTTAATAAAAATCTCAGGATCTGAGAAGCACCAACCCAAAACAATACTGGAATATACTAAATGACAGCAAAGCAAAAGGTAATAATAAAGTGCCCATAGATGACTTTGTTGATCATTTCAAAAAGCTGGGTAACTCTGATCTGGTTCAGGACCCCGAAGGTTTCAATATAAAAGATGTAAATTTTATACAAAATCCACTGTAATTTTTCAGAAGAGGAGGTACAAAAATGTGTTATGAAGCTAAAAAACGCTAAATCGCCTGGATGTGAACATCTGTCCAAGATCTTGGACAGACAGGTACAGAGCGAATTTTTTAAATGCTGTATGCAGAAAATGTTGAATGTTTTCACCAAATTGTTCATTCTTGTTTTAAGCACTAGAAAGGTGGCCAAGAAATGGTCAGTAAGTTATATCCAATCAATATATTAAAACAAAGGTAACAAGGCTAATCCTTACAATCAAAGGGGGGAGGGGTTACCTTACTCAGTTGTATAGGAAAATTATTTACTTCCCTACTCAATGAGAGACTAGCTAATTATCTTGAAGAAAATACAGTGTTAGGTGAGGAGCAAGCGGGTTCGGGGCGGGATATAGCATAACGGATAATATATTTGTGTTAGATGCTTTAATTAAACTGTACATATCAAGTGGTATAAACTATACTGCCCGTTCATTGATTATAAAAAGGCTTTTGAATCAATCCATTCACAGAGTGTATTTATGGCAAAAATTGTTAGCAAATGGAATAGGTGGAAAGTTTCTCAACGTGATATATAACATTTACGCTTGCAAAGTCTGCTATTAAGTCAAATGGTCCAATCCCCTCCCTTTTCCACTGCAATGTCGGTGTCAGACAGGGGGAAAACCTCTCTTCAGTCCTTTTTGCTTTGTTTTTAAATGACCTCCAGCAGCATCTATCCAAGGTCTGTATCGGGTTGACGATGCTAAACGTCAGTATTGACAAGTATCTCTCTGACGAGGATGTAGAAGTTTTTCTTAAATTTTTACATGCTATCATATGCCTGTTCGCTGAAACCGAGACCGATTTACAAACGGCATTATAAAGTATGTACCAGTATTATCGAGATTGGAAACTGACTATTAACTCACAGAAATTTAATATTGTCATTTTCTCACGCGGTAAACTAAGAAGGAAACCAGTGTTTGTATATAATAATTCTGTTTTGATATAGAAGATGATTTTGTGTATTTAGGAGATAAGTTTATTTACGATGGTTCTTTAAAAAACAGCAGTTGTATGCCTCTCAGCACGCGAGTAAATCTGTGTTTGCACTTATTACTAAAAGTCGAAAATTAAATCTGGATCTTGACCTGCAAGTGGATTTATTTGACATTATAGTAGAACCAGTCTTACTGTACGGCTCAGAAGCTTGGAATAAACAGGGTCCAGTTGAAGTACTATAAATTTGTTATTGGGCTTAAATATTGTACATGCACCGCAGTGTTTGTAAGGAAACTTGGTAAATTGCCCGATTATAAACTTAATGTCATTATATATAGATTGTTGCGTAAATTGGCCGAAAATGCGGCCCAGTATAGTCGTTACAGTATGTTCGTGACTTGTAAACTCCCTAGGTTTGTCGGAGTTCTGGCTGTATACGGAGGGTCATAAACATGCCACTAGCAGTTGGTTCCAATTTATCATAAAACAAAGGATTACCGACTAGTATATTGGCGACTTAATGGGGTCATTTTTTCTGTCCGATTTATGTGTAAACTACAGAATGTTCAAGGTAAAATTTGTTCCTGAAGAATATCTTAGAGTGCTGCCCAAAATTACGCTAAAAATGATAAAATTTCGGTGCAGAAATATCAATTTGCCGGTTGGGAAACATATGTATAAAGGTGTCGATCTGAATAGTAGATTATGTATTCGTTGCGCTCAGGGAACAACAGCTGATGAGTACCACGCTTTCCTGGAATGTACATATTTTGACAACGAGAGACAGTCCCTGCTGGGAAAACACAGATTTCAATCAAGAAACTCTGAATTATGCAGAATACTGCCCTTAAAAACTGTCCAAGTTGAGTAAACTAATGTCTGTCACAATGTCCATTTTTTCAAATGATGTACTATATTAAATTTTTTTGTTAATTGTTATTTTTCCCCAACAATTGTATATTTGTTAATTACATCCAATTCGTCCATATACTTTTGATTTTTGATGGAAATAAAATGAAACTAAACAGAAATTCACTATTGTTCGCCTTGCAACAACTGGCTAGTTGGTTCAGTTCGTTGTTGTGAGAGGTATTTCCAGTCACTGTCGCCAGATTGTATGCCAATAACGAGAAGAGTCTCTTTTACCCGTTTGAGAAAATGTAAAGTTCTACGGTATAAGCATACAAATAAAACAAATAATTTCTGACCTTGTCCAAGAAACTGAAGGAAAAAGTACCCTGGATAAATTTAAAAAGTTTCGATTTTTTTCGCCGTTCTCCTATTGCTATTGATTTCTTTGACTTTTAAAAATAGGCCACGTGATATAGAAAACCACAGGCCAATTGGATTTTGCATTGTACATGAGCCCAGAATGCAATCTTGGAAAAGTTTGTTTCAGGGTAAAAATTATGAAGTTTACGGCTATGAACAGTTTTACTTTGAATTTAATTTGTTATTCTAAACCCTATTTGCAATTTTTATAATTGAAGTTAATGGTATAAATTAATTTGAGGAAAATCTTTAAATAGCGAATGGAGGATAGAACCGGGGTCAGGTTGCATGCTAATCGATCGTGTTATAAATATGCCAAATGCTGCCGTTACTGGCAAGAACCAAGCACCGTTCGAGTTGAAAGCACATTTTCATCAGTCATGACAAAATGGTTGATGATACAGTGCTGAGAAAGAAAAAGAAAAATCATGTTAAAGTAATATATTTTCGACTGAAGTCCAGGCCCGGGATTCACCAACGCATACTTAACCTTAACTTACCCTTAAACTAGAAAATTTCCTGAGGGTCCCCTTAGATTTCTTTAAGTTTAGGAATTCCTTATTTACCAAAATCACTTAACTTAAAATTTCCCTTAGGAGACCCTTAAACTTAAAAAAAGTTAAGGGAAGCACACACCGCCCTTAAAGTTTAAGAAGATAGGAATTTATTTTTAAATTATTGTTTTTAGAGTGTCAAACGCTCTTACCGAACGCATTAACGACCACAAACCCTTTGATATGCCTAACGGTGATGAATCTGGTGGAATTATGAGGGATTTCTTTACAAAATTCCAACTTACTGGTGTGATTGGGCTTATTGACGGGACGCACATACGGGTACAAAGGACGAAAGAGTTCGAGTATTCATACTTTAAAGGAAGAACTATCATTCCCTAAATATACAAATGGTGGCCGACAGCAAAAAATTAATACGGATTGTGGTTGCCAGGTACAACTTTTTTACCAGCCGGTAGAAATTTTCAACTAACCGTTCAGGGCATATTTACTAATGCAGAAGAGCATGTATCACTCTGCCATTGATAAAGAAAAAGTTGTAGTACTATGAGATGCCCCGCTCCCCAGCTCCAAGCCAGCTCTTCGTTAATGGTGCAGTGTTTTGCCCCTCTATTTTTTAGTTTGTCCTGCCTTTAATATTAGAAGTTGGGATAATTTTACTGTCAGTATTCATTTTGTTTGTTAGCAGACGACAGTTGTTTTGACAGGTGTTTATTTACAGCATATGACTCAGGAATTCCCTAGTGAATGGCAAGTTTTCAAAACACAACGTCTCGAAAATCAAATTTAAGACGGTTCACTAAGTGATTCCTTAGGTGTAATGGTGAATAAGATTTTTCACTTAGTCTTAACTTAAGAAAGTTAAGGGAGCGCTAAGTTAAGCTTAGGTTAAGTTAAGGGAAGTTTAGTGAACCCCAGACCAGAGGACTGCCAAACGTACAAACAAAAATTTTAAATTTTCATGATTTTTTTTTGCAAAACCAGAATGAAAACGACGATTGAATAACGTCATTGTCTAGCAATATCTTGCTGTTTTTAATGCCTTACAAATTGATATGACTTTCAACAAATTCAACAAATTTTGAATTCCTTTGTTTGTGGAAAACATAAGCTAAAACAAAGATATTTTTCATAGTTTTTACAGCGATATCGAAAATGAAAATGAAATAAAAATGAAACTGTCTGAGTGTCCAATTCGAAAAAATTCGTTACCATTACTTAACTGTCACATAATTATTATGAGTTTAGAAAGAGTTTGGGCCCATCTGCAAAAAATAGAAGCGTGAAAGTTTGTTGAAAGTTTGCTTGCGTGGGAGCTAACGAATAGTGATTATATTTCAGGAGTGGTCTGATTCCTAGACAGTTCTACTCCGGAGTTTTAGTTTAATTTTACTAACTATTAAGCACATGATAAGGCTTTTACAATGGCAAGGACAATGATGAACATATCTCAGAGCATAAGTTTCACATTAACAAGACCAATTAAAAATATCAGTTTTTCTTTCCATGCATTGTATGTGTTCATATTTTTTAACTATAACTGCAAAGAATCTGTCTTTTTCATTTTTAAAAATTTAACGAAGGCTTCCGAGGATAGTTTGAATTAGAGTATAAGGGATTACAAACTTCTTATATGCGATATGTCATAGAGTGCCCTTTGAACCTATGTAACTTTTGAAAGAAATTGAAGCTGCATTTTTTAGGAATAAATTTAGAATTCTAACAATTTGCTAATAACACTTTGGCGAACATCTGATAAGGTTTTGAAATAATAACCAGTTATATCTATAAAATTATAAATTATATAAAAATATACAATTTGGTTAACATTACCGTGCTATAGCAGAACTAAAAATGCAGATTTTATTTCTGTTCGTGTGAAAGATTGACTTTAGCATTGCATTTTACTATTTAATTCCTTTACTGCTGACAGCTTATTTTAACCGTTTGTTACCATATCTACCATGTTCAGTTCTTCTAACCAGTAACATGTCAGTTCACATAAACCATGATCGCCTGTTCTTCATAAAAAGGAAGAAAGATTCATACTGATGCAGACATCTTGGACAGATGATTGTTTGTAAATACCCAGGCCTTCCCATGACTGACACATTTAGTTTGATTACTGGCATTTTGTTAGACTTAAACGTTTTAAATTCTGTGCTGTCATTGACTGAAACACAAGGCTATGTTTTCTACTAATGCTTTCTAATGGGACGAGATAAGCGTCGTTCTTCTAGAAAATGGATAACCATTCCTTTGATGCAACATGCGTGTCCTCTGTACAGGAGCTCTGTCCGCAGATTAAACCTAGAATTGCTTTCGTGCAAGCAAAGCATATTTCAGTGTAAGTGTCAATAGGTACGAGAAAATAAATGACAGTTTCGGTGAAAACATTGATATATTTTACACAATGTATTTAAGTGGATTTGTTCAATAATTTTTTCAAGATTTCCACCAAATATCAGAAAGTCTATTTTTAAGAACTTTTAAAAACTAACAAATTTTGAACTTTTGTTATTAAAATAGACTTTATTATCTGGTTATTCAAACTACGCACTTCAAAAACACACAATGGGCTCTTTCAGGAGAAGGGGAACTACACAAGAAAGAAAGAACAATAGAAAGAATCGGAATGTTTATTCGCGAGAAATGTAAAGAACAATAAAAAGAACAGATATATCTAATTGATCAGAAATATTCAAAGTAAAACTTTGTTCCATGGAAAATTGTACTTTCTGACGAAAAAAACTTTAGAAGATGTTGAGCAATATGTGTATCAAACAGTGGTCATGTGCTACCAATGTCCTTTTGGTTTTACAAAATACGTTCATTACAGAACACCTGCCGTTTAAAAATAGCCTATAATGACGTAACACACATTCTGATGCATTTAATATTATTTTATTCAAAATTAATCCATATACAGAAAATATTTATATATAATTAGCAGTATTTCCAGATCCACAGGCGTTTCTTATTTACAGAGGTTCCCCGATTTTAAATAAAAGACGAGATCACCTGCTATCAAATTATCCCAGCACACACTGGTGCACCGCCCCTGCTTTTGAAGAAACAAAGGTCAGGTCAGCTACCTATTTTTTTAGCCAATTCTTTTCCTAAAAACCAGTTTTAACTTCAAATCAACTCCTAAAGTTGACCCTAGTTAGAAATTCCTGATAAAAGCACAGAACGTTGCTAATGCGGCTACAAAGATGGATGGGTTCCTTAAACTATACCATTAACAATACAAATGTAACTATGGACACAATCTAGTACTTGGTGGAACTAACACCGCCATGTTTGTACTTTCATATTTATCCACAACAAAGTGTGAAAATGCAAATATAAATCGAATGACAACCACAAACCGATTATAGTCCCGAAAAGAAGAGATTAAAGAAAATGTTTTTGCAAGGAGATTAAAGCCCCAAAGTACAACTGTCATATAACTTTATGACGTCATAATGGGCTGATATACACGACCAGTCATGCAATGTCTTTGCTACATCATAATTTTGCTGTGAAAGAGGTGTATTGAGAATCAAAACTGCGTTCTTCTTTGGAATGCTCATGCATAAGTACAAGTTGGTAAAAAAAAACTTCGACATATCAAGGCAGATTTATGTATCCTCAGACAATGAACGCAGTATATACCTGTCCATTGTCATCATTACGTGTACTAAAGCTGACGGTCAAACCTATTTTAATTTCGTTTTTTTCTGAGCTTGCAGGATGGTACGTATTATTATATCAATATGGCGAAACTACCCCAACATGTAGTTGCTCGTGCAAATAAAATGAAATATATATTTTCAAAACATCTCTCGGGTTAATAAAATCCTAAAAATAGCTAATTTGAGTAGGTTTTTAAATACAGTATATAATATGTAATTTTATCTTTCTTTTAACTTCGAATGATTCAAATGTTATTTGGTTCTGATGTTCAAAATCCAAAACTACACAAATAAATTTGAATATGAATAGAAATGAATCAAAGTGAGTAGAAATCTGTGTCAATGCTCTGTGTGGTTTCATTGACTGGAGGCGATGACGAAACATGTCAACAAGGTGATCATCAGAGCCTGCAGGGAAACGGACAGAACACCTGTAACGTAAACAAATCAGCTCAAAAGGTTTAAATCGTTCTCACGCACTACAAAACACGCTAAATCCAGTCGGTACATAACTTGAAATGAATATCCAATTGATTACGGTATTATTTCAAGACTGCCTGATTCATTTAAGTAATACATGTGCTTAAAACATACTGACACGTGTGAAACTCTCATTATACTGAAAGTAACACTATAAATACTTCTGCGCACAATCCCAGGTGTAAAAATATTTGCAATTCTAAAGGAACTTTGAAATTTATCTGTGTTTTTAAAAGGGGGAGGGTGATTCCAGTACCACCCCAAACCTATTATTTTGCGTGTCACTTAAAATCTTCATTTTAATGTGCGAGTGCGGTTGAGCCGGGGCTGAGGAGGGAGCTAAGGGGAGAGCTGGGGGAGCTGAGAGGTTGACTGACGGAGAAAGGGGTGTAATCATAATTTTATCTGTAAAAGAAAGCTCCTCCCTGACTGACCTGCTTTGTCCTCCACACCGTACTCCACCTCGATTGTTCCACCCGCCTCCTCTAAAGCTTCTAGCTGTGAGTTTGTGAACTCCTCCTGTTGTTCTTCCGTCACCGCTTCTGCCTGTGCGGTGCTAAGGTAGCCGATCTGTGTGACTCTCAGCGCCTGTAACAGCCACGTGTCTGCGGGGTCTAGCATGGAGCAGTCATGTTTGTGTTGCGTGTGAGACAGAAATGCCATGTATGCAAGAGTCATGCAGGTGTGTCATGTGAATTTAGTGCAGCAGTCACGTGTGTGTCATGTGAATTCAGAGCGGTAGTTACGTGTTGACCATGTAAATTCAGTGTGGTAGTCACGTGTATGCGTGTTTTCACGGGAACTCAGTGCAGTAGTTACGGGTGTGTGGCATGTAAATTTAGTACACTACTCACGTGTGTCGCGGGAATTCACTGCAGTAGTAAACTGGCCGTTGTCCTAACCCGACAAACTTTTAGCGGATATTATACGTGTAAAACACGTGGGAAAAAAATTAGGTGTAATATACGTGTATTTTGGCCAATTTGCTCATCGATAAAAATACGCATATTTTCCCACGTAAAAATTTATACGCATTTTATACGCATTTTACCCACAGACATTAGACGGATTTTACACATATTTAAAACTTATTTTATATGCATTTCAGAGTCTGCCCACCACCCAGAGAGCAGTCCCACATGAGGACTATGCGTAATAAATGTAGGTATTCCCACGTACCCACGCATAAATAATGTGTGTTTTGTTGGGGAAATTCCCATCTAGTTATTTCCGTTTGATGTAGGGGAGTTTGAGACTCTTTCCAATGTGAACCCATGCATTTTATACGCATATATTTCCATGCATTTTATACGTGGAAATTGTCCCTCATATTAGGCATAGGATTTTAAAGGAACGACCCACCCTAGGCATACACGATAACTATATCGAATATAGAGACATGAACCTTTATCACTTTAGTGCAGTTATAAAGTACTCCTTAAAAGACTTTTAACATAAAAATTTTAGTGAAATTGGTATTTCCATGTCTAACTTTCTATTATACTTAGGAAAAAGGCAGCCCTCCACCAAAATATGCAGAATTTAGCAAAATTTAAATATATTATCGCTCAATGGCGGCTGTTTCCGGTCTGCGATAATAAGCCCTCATTTCCAGACTGCGCATAATATGCATATATTTCCCCATGCATTTACTAAGTGGAAGTTTTCACGGATTATATACGTGTTTTTTAAATGGGAATGCCCATATGGGAAATCCCACGTAAAATATACGTGTAATATACAAATGACTTTTAATAAAATTTTACGTGGGAATTCAAAAGTATAAGATACATATCATATCCGTTTATTTAGTCATGTATTTTAGTAGTGGGGTATACTACGTATATTATAAGTAAGGCATAGACGGGAATGCCCAAGGTGTGTATTACGCAGGAAGAAACAATGAATTTTACACGACATTTGCTTTTGCATTTTATATGCAGAAAATCCCACATAGAAAAGAAGTACGTTTCACAGGGGAAAGTCCACGGTGAGCATTACGCGGGGAAAACTATGCAGTTGACGCACATATCTACCCGTGCATTTTATACGTAGGAAAGCCTACGCATATTGTACGTAGAGTTTACACGGCAATCACACCGTGGGAATGTGCACGTATATTACACATGTTTTCTATGTGGCCATGCCAGTGTCCCACGTTCTCACGTAAATCCTACCTAAAAACAATGCGTTTTATACGTGAGACGAAAAATTATGCTAACTCCCAGATAGCAGTCCCACATGTGGACTTCATAATATATGTAGGTGTTCCCACGTATCCACGCATAAATTATGTGTGTTTTGTTTGAGAAAATGCTTGTAATAAACGTTCCTAGATATGTGCGTAACATACGTGTGAAAATATTCGCATAATATGAGCATCAAATATGGGCATCTGTTTTCCCACGCAAAATACATGCTTAATATGCGTCACATATTACACGGATAATATGCATGGGCGACAATGCGTGTAATAAACGTTCTTAAATATGCGTCTTATATACGTGAGTAAAAAATGCGTTTAATATGCGTTTCAAATATGGGCATCTTTTTTACCATGCAAAATATATGCATGATATGCGTCCCTCGATACGCGCACAATATGCGTAGGAAAAAATGGTATAATATGCGTATTGAAAATGGGCATATATTTTCCGGCGTATTTTATATGTGTAATAAACGTTCCTATATATGCGCATATTATACATGGGAAAATACACGTATATAATATGCGGATTCAATATGGGCATCCTTTACCCACACATTCTATAGTATACTATATGGTTGTAGAAATGCGGATATTTTTATACATATTTTATACGTTTATTATGCGTCCGAGAAAAGATGCCCATTTTGCCCATGCATTTTAGATATTAAATACGTATAATATACGTATACTGTTTTGTCGGGAACGTGTGTGTGTGTATCATATGTAACTGAGTGCAATTCAGTGTTGAGTGCAAAGATGACGTAATTTTCACGACAGCTGGCAAAAAAATCGCAAGTGTAACAGGATCTTAGAAGAACTCGGGTGTTAAAGAAACTCATAAGCAATTCATAAGTAACTCACGTGTTTCCGAGAATTCATGAAACATTCAAATAACGTCGCTTACCCCTTTCATGGAAATATACAAATGTTCAGTCTTGTTGGTTTTTATCAAAAGCGAACGCTTGAAAAAACTGCGTCCCTTCTCATCCCAAAAAAGCATGTGACTAAAACAAGTGACAAACAATACGTATCAATGACACTTACAGCCAGCGTATCAGCGGGTACAAGGGAGACCGCGGTGGTGCTGATAGCCTCGATCTGGCTCTCCGTCAGTGCACGCATCTCAGACGACGAAATTCCCCCTTAAATAAACAATATCGTCCATTACATCAACAATGATCCTCCGCAAAACACGAATCCTCTTTACGTAAGCGATATTCTTCATGAAATACACAATATTAAACAAGACTTCTCGTTAAAACATAGAAGCTGCAGCTTAAATAAAAACACATATCTCTGAAACGTACGTTATTTTGTTCGAATATAAGTAAGTTCTTTTTCAAATTGAACAAATAAGGATATAAACAAATAACATAATAAATAAAATAAATAGATAAATAAATAAATGTGGGATTTCCAAATTTCATGGGTTTTTTGCCATAAAGAAAATGAACTTTTCGATTTGAGAGAATTTTTTAAGAGCGATATTTTCGGACCCAGCATTTTCTTCAGAAGCAGCCATCCTTCACCCCATCCTCTGGATGCACACTTATCCTATCGCCTTTTAGACGAAAATCCCATCTCCCTCCCGCCTCGCCCCCTTCTCCCTGACTCCATCCATCGACGCACACACAAACCCATTCGTATCTCCTTTTTTTCCAATTCATTGCTCATATTTCGTCATGCGTTGTAAATATTTTACGTCAAAATTCATCCATTATTGATCTCAGTGATTTTGTTTGCTTATTTACTTCTTAAATCTCACCCACCAATCATATTTCCAACGGTTGCTATGTCAACAGCGCTCCATGTGCTGACGTCACCAAAAGCTGTTATGGCGAGCTCAACGAATGCGCTCATGCGGTCCTCGTCACAGAGCGTAGCGCCCCCTATACTCGAAGCTGCAGACCTGGTTCACGTCACAAAAACATTCAATTTTTATACACAGTTAAATTCTTTGAATTCTTCAACAGTATAGATGCATGGAAATTATTTCAGCAGCCAGGTCCATGCCCTTTTGGCATAAAAATGTGCTTATATCTGTTGTGATTGGGGAGGGGCGGGAGGAGAGGGGAGGGAGGTGACGTATATATATATATATATATATATATATATATATATATATATATATATATATATATATATATATATATATATATATATATATATATATATATATATATATATACGTGAGTTCCTCGTATGCATACCAGAAACCGCGAACACACCACGCAATGACGTGAATTGGGCGGATTGGGTATGGGGGACTTCGCAACCCAAAATGACAGCGATTCCCCCTTACATCCTAAATGTTTCAAACCAATTAATGTAATAATTGGCGACTCCGGCCTATGCTTACATAAAGTTCCAACCGGCGTTTATGAACAAGGACACCCTGTAACCCGTTCTCCCCGCCCTTCTATCCCCCTCCCTTCTCCCAATCCCTGATTTGTACACATACTTACTGATATTCTGAGCTGGGTATATTGCCGACCACGGAAACAGTGGCACCACAGACGAACTCTCCCAGACTGCCCAGGTCTGTCGCGGTGAGGGAACTTCCGGTCTCGGAATCACTGTACACGGTCTCCAGATACGCGCCAAAAGCTGCCCCAAGCTATTCATATAAACAATAGTCTTGTGTGATAATCCGGTGTAATAGTCTATCCTCTCCCCTCTCCCCTCTTCCCTCCCCCAACCCTTCACCTCCCTCCCGTAGTTTCAAGTGTGGGGAAAGACCAATCCAGTTTATCATGTCCCACCAACACCGGGCACCGGGAAAAGCAAGACATGGAATAGGTTTGCCAATACCATTGCGAAATTTTTAGATTAATAACTAAATAAATTAAGAAAATGTCGAATCGTCATCACGTTGTAGTCTGCGATACGACTGATGAATAGTCGCTGCTCTTCTGTTTGTGGGCGTCGACAATTTCCGCGTGCATTCCGGAAGGTGCGGACACTTCAGAACAATATGGGTGGACATTTCGCACACTTTTTTTTGGTGAAAAAACGAACATTTCTGACGCTGTCTTCTCAAAATCTATGCCCGACGAATATGCGACGCTGAGAGGAAAATGCCCAAAATTACTGTGTAACTTAAACTGTTCGTAAAGATGAATGTTATTTGACAGACATTTCCTTACCTGTGATCTAGAAAAGAGGGCGTAGTCACCTAGAACTGACATGACGTCATTGCTGTATACAGTGACGTCACCAATCTCTGTGACGGAGAGTCCGGCCATGATGGCACCCGCGGTCATGACCTCGTCCTCTGTCCACTCAGATACGTCAGTTCCGTATACCTAACGTAGTTCAAGGTCGTTCAAGGTCAAGGTGACACATTATAGAAAAACAAACAACTCACTGCCTTCGGGTACATGACATAACATTTACAACAAAATAATATATATTTCAATAAATGAACTATAGATTAAGAAACATAGAATTGAATAAATAATAACAGAGAACAGATTAACGATGCAAGTGTGTATTCCTTAGAATTTTCGTTTTAAAATTTACTTTCCCAGTAAACATTCTAAGGTTGAGACAAAGTCGATCTGAGGTGGCGAAACCGACCAAACAAACCACCACATTGACCCTGGCTGTACTTGGGTTGTGATTGGTCGCGACCACAGACCAACTTATTATCGTTTTTGAAACAACACTGAATAGATGTTGTTTAATCAAAGTTGTTTAGACATTGCATTTGGTGGCAACCAAAATGTAACTTAACCGACGTCTAATCAACGTCTTTGGTGCGACGTTAATGTATGTCGAAAAATCGATGTTGTACATATATCGGACTCACAAAGCCAACAGACAACCACCTTGCGTTATCAATCATCGGAAATGATAGCCATGACAGGTTACAATGTAAAAACAGACTAAAACCAGCACATACAATTTGTTTTTTTTTCTCGATTTATTTTTAAAAATACTCATGGAACTCGATTTCATACGTGTCCTGCGTGACTGGATGACTCATGGGTTGTGTACTGTGACGGAGGGGTGACTACACTATGACCGTCGAGTGACTGGATGACCCAATAGTGGGGGGTGGGGGATGGGGGGGGGGTATTTGGAAGAGGGGTTTCCACACCCTGATCACCGTTGTCTTGGTTTCGACTCTAGATAAATATTTTCCTGACATTTATAGAACGTCGGGAGTCGTTTCGAATTCCGCTTGTATTCTTACGTCATTTCGATGAGACGTCGGAGGCTCAGCTTCTAAGGTAGCCATTGTTTCGACTCCTGAACACAGCCAAAACTCGATGTGATTCGATCGCAATGTGTACTGGTTTTACTAGGTATCAAATGTTTACCAAACGAGTCTACCCCTCCCCCCCTCCTCAAAAAAAAAAAAAAAAAGCGAAGAAAAGGGGGGTAATTTTGAGGCCAGACGCGGTTCAAAAGGAGCACCAATTTCGGTTAAAGGGGTGGGGTGGTTATTTTCATTTTCATTCGGTACCGGGGGTTTCCGAAATAAAACCAAGGGCTTCTATTTGGAAACTGGGCAATTTCAGGCGCTCACTTAGAAACCAAATAGAAGCCCCATGGCTTCTACCAGGAAACAGTTTCCTAATTAGAGCCCCGGGGCTTCTATTTTTTTTTAGATAGGGGGATGGGGGAGGTTGTCGATAAGTTTTTATTGAAAAAAGAAAATTTACCATCAGTCTTTTATTAAAGCGCTACATGCTGAGGATTTCGGCACAAAAAATAACAAAACACATAAAAACAACAGTAACTAAAAACGTCTGGTAAAGTGGGGGGGGGGGGGGGGTTGCCTTGTAGGAAGCACAGGATTAAGCAACGACACAGAACGTGTCTATAGGTGTTTGCCTCACATCAAAGGATTAAGTGCACCGTGTCTGCATTGCTAGTAAACATAAGTTCAAAAAGGCTTGCAGGGAATGAGGGGCAACATCACGCCTCCCGTTTCAGTACTCAGCCGGTTATATTTCCAGTAATACTACGGAGTAATACTACGGAGTAAAGGTGGCAGTGGGGAGGGGGCGTGTATTCGCCTTGTGCAATGCACAGGATTAAGCAACGATGCAGAACATGTCTAGGGGCTGCCTCATATCAAAGGATTAAGTGCACCGTGTCTGCATTACGAGTAAACACGAGTTTTAAAAAGACTTGCAGGGAAGGAGGGGGGCTTTTATTAGGAAACGATTTTTTTCATGTCTTTATTTTAACTCCAAATAGAAGCCCCGGGATTTCTATTGGGAAACAGTTTCCTAATAAGAACCCCGGGGCTTTAATATGGGGGGAGCTTCTTTTCGGAAACTCCCGGTACCTCGCGTTTGTAACAAAAAAGGAGGGAGGGAGTAACTTTCGGAGCTGAAATCAACGTTTGGTTAAAAAATTAGTATTGGGGGGGGGGGGGGGCAGATTACCTACATTCTTTCAAACTTAGCGTTCCTCGTTTAAAGGTCGTCACAGACAAGCATATACAAATATAACCATTTGAGGGGTATTTACAAATTTGTTGTTACGAGAACGTTGCAGGAATGCGAACAGATTTTATCACTTTAAGTTATTTGATATTAAGTTTGTAAAGTATGTTTTTTTTCTGAACTGAATTGTGGAAAAATTCTTCGCTGAGGAAGAAGAAGAAGAAGAAGAAGAAGAAGAAGAAGAAGAAAATAGAAACAACTGATAAAATTGTACCCCTTTAGCCAGAACGACCAGGGCGTTGAGCTGCTCGTTGTTCCATCCGGCGATTTCTCCCAGGGTCGAGTCACAATCGGCAAAGTCCGTGATTGTTTCTAGCTGCGCGGCTGTGAAATACACGGACGCAGCTCCAGCTACCTGCAACACAGCAACGTCACTGATCACTTCCTGGTATGCTTGCCATATATATATATATATATATATATATATATATATATATATATATATATATATATATATATATATATATATATATATATATATATATGCATTGCTTGATTGTATTTGTTTAATCTATTGAAAATACTTACAAACTTTTGTGCCTTTTTTATAAGTATACATGCATATTACTTGGCTCTGTTTATTATAAATGTTTCTGGCTTATTCAGTTTTGAAGCTCGCTTCAAGCGTTGTGTGAGTGTGATGACAGCTTCGATCGTTTATCACGAATTTCAAAACTAGACCAGCATTGAATGGTTCAGCCCTACTTAAAATAATGGTTGGTGCTTCAAGACAAAAGTGCCAAAAAGGTTCTCTCTCTCTCTCTCTCTCTCTCTCTCTCTCTCTCTACCTCTCCATTTCTTCGGTACATCTAGTGACGTCATGATACAGTGTCATTACCGTGACGTCACTGCAGGAGATTTCGGACACGCTGCGCTTTCGTCTCCGTGAGCTGTCCGTGTTGTAGGCAGCCATGAGTGTCTGGCTGAGCTCCTCCAGGTCTTCGATGGCTACCCCTGACTGACGTATTGTAAACAAATATTCACAACCGTTACACTCTTCTTCTTTTCATACGACATCATGGCGCCTATTAAACATCAGTGCCGTTTACCAAAGGAAAAATTAGGGCTTGGTACTGGAGCAGTGTGTCCGGGATGGAAGGGAAAATAACATATACAAACAAATGTCAAAGGCCGCGGGATGCTTGGTCTGGAAAGCGGTGGAGGTTCAAGTATGAAAGCTGTATGAATACGCGTGAAAAAACTCCATTTGGAAAGTTTGATCCTGGAAACTTCCTTCAGTCGATGAAATCGTTAAATTATTACTGACATTTAATAATTGCTACGTTTCATATACGGTAATATTGGTTTGTTACTTACCTATCACTCACTCACTCACTCACTCACTCACTCACTCACTCACTCACTCACTCACTCACTCACTCATTCATTCACTCACTCATTCATTCATTCATTCATTCATTCATTCACTCATTCACTCACTCACTCATTCATTCATCCATTCATTCACTCACTCACTCATTAAATCAATATTTAATGAATGACTGTATCAATCAATAACTTACTGGCATTCCCGCAGCTTCCCTGTCGTAAATATTTCCCATGATTCTGTTCACTGCACTCATGGCTTCAGCGCTGCAGGTGGCCAGGTCATCGCTTGCCAGGAGGGACACATCCAGAAGATCCAGCACAGCCGAGAAGTCCACGCAGTCAACCGAATCCATCCTGGACAATAATAAGGTGATTATGACGTCAACAAGATCACACTACAGACCTTACCTTTTTATCTGGGAATGGCGCCGAACCGCTTGTAACGCTTTTTTTAAGCATTCATTTTGCGCACGAACGGTTTTCCTCGCAATCGACACTTTTATAAGAATTTTAATAGCCAATTAATGCGTTTTATTGAAGAAAGTATGAAAACATTTTAGCTTAATTTGACTGATCGATTAGGGTTTTGATTTGTTCAATTTCCTTATCTCTGTACTGATTCATTTTTACATCGCCTCCTTCACACTGATAAAAGATAACTAAATGCGATGTTGCATGATGTATACAAAGACCACTCAGTGTTAGTAGACTACCATGAGTTAGAAGACGGCCATGTGTCAGTAGACCACCATGTGTCAGGAGACTACTATCTGTCAGTAGACTACCATGTGTCAGTAGACTACCATGTACCAAAAGAAATTTTACGCATAACTTCGTTATATGAACAAAAATATGTGCCAGTTTATGACGTCACATTTCATCAAGTATTATTCGCTCCGGCAGTTCCTCAAGTGACACTTTGCTTAGATATCGTTGAAAAGGGGCACCACCCCCATCCTCCCTCCCACAAAAAAAAAGAAAAAAATAAGATAGTCTGGGACGCTCACCTTCAATATAAAAATGCAAGTTACGCCGAAGAGTTTTGGATTTGAAATTCGAGTAAAAAAAAAAAACAAAACAAAAAAAAAAAAAAAAAACAAAAAAAAAAAAAAAAAACAAAAACAAAACAAAACAAAATGTGTGTTGGAGATTTAGCTTTTGTTTTTGTTTTACGTTTCATTGACATGTTTTTTTCTAGTACAACAAGACATTAATTCCGGTATTATATATCTTTGTTTATTAATTATATATTTGTCCAGTCATTGGTAAAATGCCACAAGAATAGTGTTGACTCGTGAAAAGTAGATAGCAAATGGCGTTCCGAAAACAGAGAGGGACGTCATTCTGTCTGGACCGGAAGTGTAGGCGTAGTCATGGCAACGAAGTGCGGTGGGATGAAGCGTAAACGTCACAGCAGAGTGTGCGTAAACGAAACGTCATTTTGTTTTCGTAATTTGATTTGAAATAACGTACTTCCGTTGAAGTGTGGAACTTTTTTTTTTTTTGAAAGGAAGGAAGAAAATGTTTATTGGAGGCTTGTGGAAGTGTTTTTTTTTTTTTTGGAAAAGAAAGCTTACATGAGTTCAAGGCGACGACACCATAAAGTGCCTATTGGAAGGTAAGGTTCTTTTTTTTTATTTTTTTTAAGCATTTCCCACACTCTCTCTCCCCGCGTACGTATACCTACACCTGGGCAGGGCGTTTCATCTCATAGGTATGTTAAGTCCCCGCCAGATGGAGGGCATTTTTTTTCTCTGTCTCCTTACGCATACACGCACATAACAACAACATGACAAAAAAAGTTAACGATTGATACAACAACAATGGCAGCCATTTCAGTAAGTGGTTTTGCTGTATGCATATTTGTAACATGTCGCCATTTTAACTGTGTAAAAAGTGAAAAAGTGGGATAACTTTGGTTATAGTTGACCGATTTGCATGAAAATTTTACTGTTTGATTCAGTTTCATATAACGTTTTGTTATAAAGTGGTCACAGACCATTTGCACCGGTGGCTGTATGCATAATGTGACATGCCGCCATTTTAACTGTGTAAAAAAGTGAAACAGTGAAATAACTTTCGCTATGGTTGGTCGATTTGCATGAAAATTTCATTGTTTGATTCAGTTTCATGTAACGTTTTGTTATAAAGTAGTCACAGGCTATTTGCACCGGTGGCTGTATGCATAATGTGACATGCCGCCATTTTAAATTTGCAAAAAGTGAAACAATGAAATAACTTTCGCTATAGTTGACGGATTTGCATGAAAATTTCATTGTTTGATTCAGTTTTATGTAAAGTTTTAACATTAAGTGGTCACAGACTATTTACACCGGTAGCTGTATGCATAATGTGACATGCCGCCATTTTAAGTTTGTAAAAAGTGAAAAATTGGGATAACTTCCGTCATGGTTAACCGATTTGCCTGAAAATTTCACTGTTTGATTCAGTTTAATTTAAAGTTTTAACATTAAGTGGTCACAGGCTATTTACACCGGTGGCTGCATGCATAATGTGACATGCCGCCATTTTAACTTTGTAAAAAGTGAAAAAGTGGGATAACTTCCGTTATAGTTGACCGATTTGCCTGAAAATTTCACTGTTTGATTCAATTTTATGTAAAGTTTTAACATTAAGTGTCACAGGCTATTTACACCGTTGGCTGTATGCATAATGTGACATGCCGCCATTTTAATTTTGTAAAAGGTGAAAAAGTGGGATAACTTCCGCCATGGTTAAACCGATGTGCATGAAAATTTCACTGTTCAATTCAGTTTTATATCTAGTTTTAACATTAAGTGGTTCGGAGCTATTTGTGCATGTGGCTGTATGCATAATGTGACATGCCGCCATTTTAAGATTGTTAAAAGTGAAAAAGTGGGATAACTTTCGCTATAGTTGGTCGATGTGCATGAAAGTTTCACTATTTGATTCAGTTTTATGTAAAGTTTTAACATTAAGTGGTCACGGACTATTTACAGCGGTGGCTGTATGCATAATGTGGCATGCCGCCACTTTAACTTTGTAAAAAGTGAAAAAGTGGGATAACTTCCGTTATAAATGACCGATTTGCATGAATATTTCACTGTTTGATTCAGTTTTATGTAAAGTTTTAACACTAAGTGGTCACAGGCTATTTTCACCGGTGGCTGTATTCATAATTGTAACATACCACCATTTTAACTTAAAAATGAGATAACTTTCGTTATAGTTGACCGATTTGCATGAAAATATCACCGTTTGATTCAGTTTTGTATAAAGTTTTGCTATAAAGTGATCATAGGCTATTTGCGCATGTGGCTGTATGCATAATTGTAACATACCACCATTTTAACTTAAAAATGAGATAACTTCCTCTTTAGTTGACCGATTTGAATGAAAATTTTACTGTTTGGGTTCAGTTTTATATCTAGTTTTGTTATAATGTAGTCATGGGCTATTTGCGCAACTGGCTGTATGCATTTTTGTAACATGCCGCGATTTTAACTTTGTAAAAAAAAGTTGAAAAGTGTGATAACTTCCGCTATAGTTGACTGATTTGCATGAAAATTTCACCGTTGGATTTAGTGTGATGTCTTAGTTTACAGTAGTTTGGGCATAGGTAGATTTATTGGAATGGCGCGCGCCCCCTAAAATTTTCAGGCAAATCGGTCAACTATAACGGAAGTTATCCCACTTTTTCACCTTTTACAAAATTAAAATGGCGGCATGTCACATTATGCATACAGCCACCAGTGTAAATAGCCTGTGACACTTAATGTTAAAACTTTACATAAAATTGAATCAAACAGTGAAATTTTCAGGCAAATCGGTCAACTATAACGGAAGTTATCCCACTTTTTCACTTTTTGCAAAGTTAAATTGGCGGCATGTCACATTATGCATACAGCCACCGGTGCAAATGGTCTGTGACCACTTTATAACAAAACGTTATATGAAACTGAATCAAACAGTGAAATTTTCATGCAAATCGGTCAACTATAACGAAAGTTATCCCACTTTTTCACTTTTTACACAGTTAAAATGGCGACATGTTACAAATATGCATACAGCAAAACCACTTACTGAAATGGCTGCCATTGTTGTTGTATCAATCGTTAACTTTTTTTGTCATGTTGTTGTTATGTGCGTGTATGCGTATGGGGACAGAGAAAAACTAGACCGAATTTCGCTACACGTAGCGAAATAGTACCCACTTGCAAGGTCAGGGACACAACATATTTGGTCAAAGACACATTTTTCAGTGTTTCAACATAATTGTCAGCTTCCGGATTATTATCTTGAACGAGGCCATCGAAATGAATATAATGTAACCTCATTTGGGCACAAAAAAATCAAATTCAGTTTTCTAACCGTTTTTTAGATACTGGTCAACTTGCAGTTTTTGACCTTGCCCATGATGGAGGAGGTCAAGATCACCGAGGTACCTCTTATGTAACGTTATTTAGGCCCAAAGGGTCGAAAATGAGCTCAAAATCGCTCTTTCTCTAACCGTTATCGAGATAATAGTCAACTTCCGGTTTATGACCATGACCGTGACCCAGAAGGTCAAGGTCACCGAGGCACCGCTTATGTAACGTTGTTTCGGCCCAAATGGTCGAAAATGAGCTCAAAATCGCTCTATCTCTAACCGTTTTCGAGATAATAGTCAACTTCCGGTTTTTGACCTTGACCGTGACCCAGAAGATCAAGGTCACCGAGGTACCTCTTATGTAACGTTGTTAAGGCCCAAAGGGTCGAAAATGAGCTCAAAATCGCTCTATCTCTAACCGTTTTCGAGATAATAGTCAACTTCCGGTTTTTGACCTTGATCGTGACCCAGAAGGTCAAGGTCACCGAGGTACCTCTTATGTAACGTTGTTTAGGCCCAAAGGGTCGAAAATGAGCTCAAAATCGCTCTATCTCTAACCGTTTTCGAGATAATAGTCAACTTCCGGTTTTTGACCTTGACCGCGACCCAGAAGATCAAGGTCACCGAGGTACCTCTTATGTAACGTTGTTAAGGCCCAAAGGGTCGAAAATGAGCTCAAAATCGCTCTATCTCTAACCGTTTTCGAGATAATAGTCAACTTCCGGTTTTTGACCTTGATCGTGACCCAGAAGGTCAAGGTCACCGAGGTACCTCTTATGTAACGTTGTTTAGGCCCAAAGGGTCGAAAATGAGCTGAAAATCGCTCTATCTCTCACCGTTTTCGAGATGAGTCGGCCTGTCGTTAAGAACGCGTGAAATCACGTGGCCTTTGACCTTGACCCTCAAGGTCAAGGTTAGTGATGAAAGTTTACCCTTTACTGGGTACGTTTAAGCATTCACAGTGGGATTTTAGCACCTTTATGGCTACTTTTCGTAATTAATAGGTGTTTCCAAAAATATTTTGACCTCAATTTGACCTTGACCTTTGAGGTGCAAGGTCAAAAATTTTTACAGATTTGACGACAACTCATTACCCTCTATGTCTCTGCCAGATGCCGTCTTTTTACGACAAACCCTGTAGGAGGAGTTTTCTGGAAACCACTTTGAGGTCAAAAAAACTTTGACCTCAATTTGACCTTGACCTTCAAGGTCAAGGTAAAAAAATTTTGAGGTTTTGACGACATCTCGTCACCCTCTATCACTGTGCCAAATTTCATCGTCCTACGTCAAATAGCGTAGGAGGAGTTTTCTGGAGACCTCCGTGACGGAAAAAAAAGAGAAAAAAAAAGGAAAAAAAAAGGGCAGAAATTTCGAGAAAAACTACAAACTTATTCCCATTTGCAAACGAAGTTTGCAAGTGGGAAAAATTGCCCTCCATCTGGCGGGGAGTTAACATACCTATGAGATGAAACGCTCTGCCCTGGTGTAGGTATACGTACGCGGGGAGAGAGAGTGTGGGAAATGCTTAAAAAAAAGAACCTCACCTTCCAATAGGCACTTTATGGTGTCGTCGCCTTGAACTCATGTAAGCTTTCTTTTCCAGAAAAAAAAAATACACCTCCACAAGCCTCCAATAAACATTTTCTTCCTTCCTTTCAAAAAAAAAAAAGTTCCACACTTCAACGGAAGTTCGTTATTTCAAATCAAATTACGAAAACAAAATGACGTTTCGTTTACGCACACTCTGCTGTGACGTTTACCCTTCATCCCACCGCACTTCGCTACCATGACTACGACTACACTTCCGGTCCAGACAGAATGACGTCACTCTCTGTTTTCGGAACGGCATTTCCTATCTACTGTGAAACTTCCAAAATGTCGCTGCATTTTGTTTCTTATTTCGAAACCATCGCTAAGCTTCAAATTGCAGATGTGCTAAGAGCTTTGGCTACATGTAAAAAAAAATCCCACGTCACTGCCCGCCCCATTATCCTAAGGATCACAAGATTTGGCTGTCCTGGTTTAACAATTCGTACTTACTCGTCCAGGAGCGACTGCACACGATCGGCCAGAGCCTGTCTGGATTCTGGGGACATAATGGGCACACAGTCCAGCATCTGCTCGGAGACCAAGCGTGCTGCATCAATGTCCAAACGACTCATCTGCAACAAATATGGTATACTTTATGTGTGCAGGCCAGGGGGATGGGATGGGCTGGAGCAGGGAGGGGTTGAAGGTATAGGATGATCCCCTGGCCGCCAAGGGAGTTACTTTGGCCAATATTAATCCCTCAACCCCTCTCCCCAAGGGCAAAAAAGTGCTAATCTGCGAGTTTATCTTGTGAATTTTTTTGGTATCAGCGGTTTATAACGCTTAATGTTAACAACTCTCTGCATTGTTCCTTATTTAGTGTATGTGCTGCACTCTTTTTTTTCTTTTTTGTTGTTGTTGATAAATTTACTTCTAGTTTTCAAAGCATAACAGCTGTCAATCATGTGTATACTCATCAAATTAGCACAGGAGAATGGATTGACAACTGTCAACCAATTGCGTACTGAGAATATTGGCACTCGAGATTGGTACTGACAGCTGTCAATTATATGCGTACCGTCCCTATTGGCACAGCAGAATGGACGGACAACTGCCAATCACGTGCGTACTCACCATATCTGGGTTCATTCCGCACACGAGGTTACCCAGGTGCTCCACCATGGTCTCTGTGATTTCATTGCTTGTACTTCGGTCCTCTATGACGTCGTCAACGCACTACGCCATAATAAATTGATATGAAATTCACTATCGATATCTCTGGGCTAACTCAAGGTAACAATATCTGTGTCGTTTAGAGCCTTGATTGAAATGAACGGTATATAAACGATCTCACTATTTTATTAACTGTAAATACACGTCACTTAAATTTTTTAAAATTTTTAATAACTAAATTAAGCAGAATTAAATGACTGATTAAATTAACCAAGTAATCTCTTCTTTTTGTATTTTATTCTTTTTATTTGCCTGTGGAGTCATTCATGATAACATAAGGAGCGGATTAGGAAAGCGATATCCACCCCCACCTCACCCCCTTCCCAGCCGCCTCCACCCTTCCGCTCACCACGCCCCTCTCGGTCCTGTCTCCACCTACCAGACACTGCAGAGCGTCTCTGACTGTATTCTGTAGGTCCTCTCGGGCTGTTCCTGTCACCCCTTGCTCCCCAAGGCCGCGGAAACGCGTCGTGCACGCATCACACTGTTCTGACTCGTCTAATTCGTCTATCCTGTAACAAACGTTGGTATAACAGACAAACTCAACCTATGTACATAAATTTATTTTTATTGTCGTCTAAAATATAAAACAGAGCAGGATTCCTCAAAATACACTCTAATAAAATACAAAAAAAAAAAACTGTCAAAGCGAAATTCAGCACACCACTGGCCCTATAGAGGCATAGCACTGTGACATTTTCAGATATCTTTATATTATCTTAAAATTACAGTATTATTATTAACTATATTATTATTATTATTATTATTATTATTATTATTATTATTATTATTATTATTATTATTATTATTATTATTATTATTATTATTATTATTATAGCTTGTTGTCAAGGGAAGGGATGTGTTAACTTACGGCCGACCGGCACCGAACGCTCCTATTTGATCTAACTCTTCACCCGAGGGGACTTCGGTCATTTCCGTGACACGGTCTGTAATATGTTGCCGCTGTCACGGCAAAAAAGTAATTCCCATACACATGTTCTCATAAGTAACACAGAAACGTCATAAACATACTACCATAGCAGCAAAACATTTTAGTAAATTCCAACATCGATCCAACGTTGATCTTAGGTTGCTATTTCGACCCGATCAAACCACAACATTAGGTCTGGTTGCACTATGGATGTTATGTTTTCGACCACAGATCAACGTTTTACCAACGTCTGTGACACAACGTTGAATAAATGTTGGGTAAGCAATATTGATGAGATGTTGCATTTCGTCGCAACTAAAACGTAGTTTTCTTCAACGTCTAATCAACGCCTTTTAGACGCCGACAAATCGGCGTTGCATAAACATCAGACCCACTACCAACAACAACATACTTGTGTTACTGCTCACATGGTAACCATAACAGACAACCTAAAAATAGACCAAGTTCTTTTATACTGAATTTCGAAACATAGCAGGGGAAATCGACTTCATATGTGCCCTGCGTGCTCGGATAACCCAAGAATGGCCACACTGAGAGGAGGAGGAGGAGGAGGAGGAGGGAGAGAGATAGAGGGAGGGAGAGAGAGGGAGAGAGAGAAAGGGAGAGAGGGAGGGAGAGAGAGAGAGAGAGAGAGAGAGAGAGAGAGAGAGAGAGAGAGAGAGAGAGAGAGAGAGAGAGCGGAGATAGATAGATAGATAGATAGATAGATAGATAGATAGATAGATAGATAGATAGATAGAGCGGAGATAGATAGATAGATAGAGAGAGAGAGAGAGAGAGAGAAACAGAGAGAGAGAGAGAGAGAGAGAGAGAGAGAGAGAGAGAGAGAGAGAGAGAGAGAGAGAGAGAGAGAGAGAGAGAGAGAGGGAGGGAGGGAGGGAGGGAGGGAGGGAGGGAGGGAGCACGTTCCATTTAATGTGGAGATGATGACGCGTGAGGTGCAATGACACGAACTGTTAAGGCTGTAGGTGAGAACTCATTATGTGATAAAAACACGAGGTCTCAAGTGAAACACGGCAGGGGGGAGGAGCGGGGGGGGGGGGGTGAAAGGGGTGGAAGGTTAAGTATAGCACCATCCAAAACGTTATTCCTCAAACAAACGTGTGGTTACATTCTTAAAACCAATCTTGTTGCTTTTATCTTACCTGACTGGTTGGTAGCTCATATTCTGACGCCTGCAGAGAAGTAAAAGAAACAGAAAAGGAACAATCGTTTTATGCTCCTTGAAAGACCATTCACAATACTCTTGGCTTAACATGTCCATTTTGTGATGATCTCTTCCGATTACAGCTGAAAATACCTTGTTTCAAATTGAACTTCATCTCTAAGATCTTGCATCTTTTCATACAGTATGTTACTATTTTAGCGCGACAACTTTCTCTTCTTTCTTAAAGTGTGAGATATTTGTTTTGGATAAGCTTTCACGGATAAAAAGGGACCTTTCGCTTACCACTTCGCAAACCACGGGGACTTGGTCATCCGGGATGTCAGACAGAACTTGCGTGGAGGCGCCCACAGCAAACACCGCAACCCATGCTGTAAACACATGACACGTGTGTCACATAGCAAACACGCAACCCATGCTGTAAACACATGGCGCTTGCGACACAATAGCAAACATGCAGCCCATGCTAAAACACAGTACACGTGTCACATATAGCAAACATGCATACCCATGTTGTAAAAACATGGCACGTGCAACACATGGCGAACACGCAGTTCAGGCTGTAAACACATGACACGTGTGACACATAGCAAACACGCAACCCTTGATGCAAACACATGACACCCGTGACACATAGCCAACACGAAACCCTTGATGTAAACACACATAACACATAGCAAACATGCAGCGCATGCTTTAAACACGTACAGGACATGTGTGAGATATAGCAAACACGCAACCATGTTGTAAAAACATGGCACGTGTGACACATAGCAACTCATGCTGTAAACACATGACACATGTGGCACATAGCAAACACGCAATCCATGCTGTAAGCACATGACACGTGTGGCACATAGCAAACACACAACCCGTGTTGTAAACACATTACACATGTGACACATAGCAAGCATGCAGCGTATGCTGTAAACACGTACAGGACACGTGTGACACGAAGCACACACGCAAGCGATGTTGTAAACACATGACATGTGTGGCACATAGCAAACACACAGCCCATGCTGTGAACACACGTTTTCCCCACCTTGTAAATTCCTAAACGGATCAAAGTGAAGTGTTAAATATTTACATTAAAATATTGTTCTTAACTGTATTTATGTCAATAAACAAAATTTAAGCACAGTTATATCTTGAAAGGGAAGTTTGTTTGCCCGACTTCGCAAAACAGGATGAGAAAAAAAGATATTTTTTCATCCTGGCCTTAAACAAGTTCTAATACCATTTACAAACAGCATATAATGGAACGTTTAGAATAATTAAACTCGCATAATTGATTTATTTCGAAATCACCTTGCCATATTGGAGCTGCTGAAGTACTGTCCATTCGAGTCAGCAGAGGGCATTCCGTAATCGGTCACGTATTGGTCCATCATGCACGTCATCTGAAACAATAACATTAAAATACGTCAGAAAAACAAAGACATTGTAATACGTCATCTGAAGCAATGGCATTAAAATACGTCATCTGAAGCAATGGCATTAAAATACGTCATCTGAAGCAATGACATTAAAATACGTTATCTGAAGCAATAACATTAAAATATGTCATCTGGAGCAATGATAATAAAATACGTCATCTGACACAATAACATTATATTATTATTATTATTATTATTATTATTATTATACGTATTTATAATGCTCTTACAATGGATTAAACCCTAAGCGCAACAGTAGCTAAAATACAAGTAATTACATACTTACTGAATAAAAGAATCATAACTTTAAAATTATGTATAACACAAGCATCAATGACTAGAAAAGTGTTTATATACTGAAATGAAATTTTGAATACTTTCACAAAAAATTGTTAAAACTGAAATGTCTCACATCAAATACTGACATTAATAGTGACTAGATTGGCATATCAAGGAACTACTTATAGTAGGCTAGACTAAAGATGAGTTTTTAATAATTTCTTGAACACTAAAATATCCTTTTCGATTAGTACTTCAAAAGGCAACGAGTTCCACAAGCTCTTGGCTGCATTTTGAAATGCTCTGTCATCATATCGCTGGTTAGTCCTTTTCTCAACGAGTAGACTTTGGTCAGACGATTTGAGACGACGAGCTTGATCGTAAGGCGTAAGTATCTCTTTAATGTATGCTGGTGCTTGATGGTTATGGGCTTTATGTGTAATTAATGCAACTTTAAACATGATGCGTTGTTCAATCGGCAACCAATAAACAGCGATCAGTTTATCACGAGTGGAATTCTTCATGCGACAGTTTTACCATACGAGCTGCGTGACCGAGTATCCGTTGTAGCCGCCCAAGAAGACATTTCGGGAGATTAATCAGCAAACTGTTACAGTAGTCCAAGCGGTTGATAATCAAAGCGTGGACTAGTGTCTTTGCAGCATGTTCTGTTAATCTGGGCCTGATTTAACCAGGTATCCATCGCAGGTAGTAGTAGCATATGCGAATGACTGAGTTCACATGGGCTTCCAAAGTGAGAGATCAATCATTACACCAAGTGAATGTGCAGTGTCAGAGCGCGGAACACATTCACTGTCCAAGCACAACTGATCGACCTCGATGAATTGCTCATTATACTTGCTTGCAATAATTAAAAACTCGGTTTTTTCTTTATTCAAATTAAGTTTATTAGTACTCATCTAAGCCCCAATGTCGGTAATCACACAAGGATTGAAACCTCCCTCCAATCCCGAATTATCTGCATAGAAATAGTACACTATTTCTCGAGACTTTATGAGCGGACCGAGAGGTTTGATGTATTGAGAGTAGCCTTTGGGGCCTAATTTGGATCCTTGGAGAAGTGCGCATTCTAAATAAAAAGCATCAAATCGAACACTACCTCTCTTTACCCGCGCACTGCGATCGCATAAATAGGATGACATCCAGCCTAACGCATCGCCCTCGACACCGAAAGAGCGCTGTAATCGCCGAAGATAAATATCATAGTCTACGGTGTCGAAAGCAGCGGACAAGTCCAAGAATACCAGGTAGACTGCCTGTTTGTTGTCAAGATGGACCAGTAGGTTATTGAAGAGGCGAATAAGAGCTGTACTATGATACTTTCTGTTAGCAGATTGGTATTTTTCATTTAACTTGAAAATTTCTAAGTGGTGCACTAGTTGCTGGCAGATAACTTCTTCAATTATTTTGGAGACAAAGACCAAATTTGACACTGGCCGATAATTTTTGGAAATTGTTTCGAGCAAGGTTTTTTGAGAAGGGGTTGGACAAAAGCTTCTTTGAAGTGAGTTGGAAATGTGAACGTAGATATTGACAGATTTACAAATCCAGTTATGATTGGGAGTAACTCATCTATACATTTCTCCAATAAACATGTAGGGATAGGGTCAGTGTCACATGACTTGGGGGCTGATTCCATTATAATTTTGTGTATGTCATCCATACTGAGTTCGTGGAAATTACATAAAGGGGTTCCTTGAAACGGACAGTCAAACGTAAACGGATCAAGATCGTCACACTCAAATGTGGCTCTGATATTGTCAATTTTGGATTTGAAATATTCATTGAAATTGTTTGCTAGGGCAGCAGGAGAGTCTGTGTCGGGTAATGGATTTTGTCGTCCTTCGTGCATAATTCCATGGACCGTCATCTAAAATACGTCATCTGAAGCAATGACAATAAAATACGTCATTTGAAGCAATAACATTGTAATACGTCACCAAAGCAATGGCATTGTAATACGTCATCTGAAACAATAACATTAAAATACGTCATCTGAAACATAACGTTAAAAAATAACGTCATCTGAAGCAGTAACAATAAAATACGTCATCTGAAACAAAAGCATTCAAATACGGCATCTGAAAAATTAACATTAAACAACGTCATCTGAAGCAACAACATTAAAATGCGTCATCTGAAACGATAACATCATAAAACGTCATCTGAACCAATAACAATAAAATATGTCATCTGAAAGAATCACAATGAAATTCGCTATTAAAAAAACAAAAAAAAAGAAGAAAAAGTAACAATGAAATATAGCGATAAAACATGTCATGTGAAAGGGCTAAAATAAAGCATATCATGTGAAGGGGCCGCAATAAAGCATGTCATGTGAGAGGGCCACAATAAAGCATATCATGTGAAAGGGACGCAATAAAGCATATCACGTAAAAGGGTCGCAATAAAGCATGTCACGTGAAAGGGCCGCAATAAAGCATGTCATGTGAAAGGGCCGCAATAATACTAACCAGAGCTTCATCGTAGAAGTAAGTGCAGTCAAACCCGTCATCAAAACCCATGTCCGAGGCCGTGCAGTCAGCTATGTCAGCACACGTCACACACGAGACGATGCTGTGTCGCAGAAGCACGCAAGCAGATTGTCCACCCTCAACCAGCTGTCAATCAATCAATCAAAACAATTAAATAAGTCAAACGACTAATTAATAACATCACATAACCAACAAAAATCGATTTATATTTTTGAGGTAAATTACCAAAAATATATATATTCAATTCTGAAAAAAGCAACAGGATTTTAAGGGATTTTAAGAATATATATATATATATATATATATATATATATATATATATATATATATATATATATATATATATATATATATATATGTGTGTGTGTGGGGGGGGGGGGGGGGAAGGGGGTGTCTGCGAGACCATGTGTATATAAAACTCGCTCGCAATATAGAAAATCCAGCAGAAGTCCTTTACATAAAGCTTTCCACAATGATGGTCACAAGTGGTATAAAACACTGAAGAAACAAATAAACGACATTCAGTGAGGAATTCGGGTACACTTACCCGTCTCTTCACAACCATGCACAACATTGGCTCCTCATTCAATGCTGAAGTCAGGTTGTCAAGGCGACCAATTATGACGTCAAGAGGGGCTTGTTCGTAAAAATGTTCCCCGAGCCCAGCTGCCAACGGCAAGAGATTGTCGAATTCACCCTCATTCACAGCGGAAACGTCTGCCTGGAAGTCAAACCAACCGTCGTTGTGTCAGTCTCGGATTTTATTTGACCGAGCGTAGGTAGGGGGGTGGGTGGTATGAGGGATGAGACTGGAATGGTGTTCGGGCCGGTAGACAAAGGCTTAAACACCATAATGTGAAAAAAAAGACACAATGATTTTTGAAATTATTTCCATTTATGCTTTATGTGCTGAGTATTTACAATTATAACCATATTTTTGAGAAGACGGCAGTGGGAGGGAGGGGGGGGGGGAGCTCGGGAAGCATATGCCCTTTCTTATTTTTCAGACTGGCTATTCAGAGTTTGATGAGTTTCAGAGAACACTAATAATAATAATAATAATAATAATAATAATAATAATAATAATAATAATAATAATAATAATAATAATAATAATAATAATAATAATAATAATAACAATAATAATAATAATAATAATAATAATAATGGATAAATAGAATAAAAAAACAGAAGGTGTGGTTTCACATTCGACTTATTCGACTTACTATTTCAGCCCTCATCGTTGCGGCAAATGCACGTACGGTTGATCGGCCTAAGCTTTCAGCCAGGTCACTATTTGAGTCTAATGCACTCTCGATGGTTGCGGCATCGAAATTCTCGTACTCAGAGCTGCTCGCAAAATTAAGATTATATAATTTACTTCATTGAACATGCGGTACGTGTTGGTTTCAAAAGCTAGATCATAACTAGATCAGCACAAATGATCAGCACAAATGCACTCAAGGCAAGCACCGTTATTTACCAGCTGTTTTTATATGTCACAAAAAAGTAGTTTATTTACAGTTATTGGTGAGACTTTCGAAGATTTTCGCCTATGAGTGAAGGCTTGACCATTTCTACCCACAATCAGAAACTTTCAACTATTTTCCGATCCCTGAGGTGCGTTTTGGAACTTCCGTTGCGACTTTGAGACATCGTCACTTGCCTCGGCATTCGGGTGTTTCCGTTTGCCCTTTGGAACGTTCGTTAATTTTCCACTCACCTCGTGAGACATGCGGCACATGCGGCACAGTCCAGGACGTCCTCTGCTGAGTAATCATTTGACTGACGTAAGCTGTCCATCAGTGGTCCTAGCGTACTGCAGTCGCCGTCCTGAAATAAGCAGAGACACATACAGAGGTGTGCACGTTTCTGTTATAACATAAGTGGTCACTGGAAACATTGAAAAGTTGCAACTTTCAAGATACAATTAAGAAAATACGATAAAATAAATTCAGTGATCCAGGCGAAGTCCATGGAAGTTGGAGGGGGAATTGTGTTACCATGTTTACCTAAAACACAAAATAAACAATACAACAACAACAACAACAACAAAAAAAAAAAAAAAAAAAAAAAAAAAAAAAAAAGAAGAAGAAGAAGAAGAAGAAGAAAGGAAGTAATTTGAGGTAAGATGGGGTCTGCGTGGAGTTCCAGTTTCATTTTAAAAGGTGGGTACTTTTCATTCAGTACTCAGTAAAAGGGGTTATTTTGTGAATACATGACGAACAAATTGTGTATATTTTTTCGTTATTTAAATGAAACGTGTTAAAATCATCTTGGGGGTCAAGATTGTTTTGCTTTGATATGACTTCGTAATTTCGCCTACTTTGATTTCAATTTTCCCCACTTTTTGAAGGATTTTAGGGAGAGGGGACTTTATTAAAAAAAAAAACTTACGAAATCTTCTGGGGCTTCCCGGAAGGCTGCGTGTACCTCGTCTGGTGGACACTGCCTCAGTAAATTGACGTCACTGGCTACGTCATCAAGCAGTCTGCAGACAGAAGAACTGCCACATGACACAGCTATCCCACTAGTTCATCATGTGATTTTCTTACATTATTCTGCACGGTAAGGACAAGTTAGGGAGACGTTTTTCCATCCATGTGGGTCATGATTCATGTTCAGCTTCGGCACTTACTTTCCTGTCTACGTGGGAACGTATTCAAAATGTCTGCATAACCACTATTTCTTTTATTCTAGATCTTAAAAGTGTTTAAGGTAAATAAATACAGAACCGTCTATATATATCCAAAACGTAAAGGACCAAAACGTAATCAAATAAATAAACAAATAAAAAAAAAAATAATAATAATAAAATAAAAAAATCGGCAAAATCGCAGAACCCCCCCTCTTCCTTCGCCCCCGTTCATTTAAACTCTAAAAGCACCTGGAATGCATTGCGCGACAGAATGTTAATGAAGAAAGAAGTTCTGATGTTTTTATGGTTTATTTGTTTCGATGAAATTTTCTATACACATTTATTTGCAACGATGGGGCACAACTGTTTATTTTTTTTAATTTACAATATTATTGTTTTAAGATCCCGGTGGGTAAACCCTGTCGAGCACCTTGCTTAGGAAATTTAATACTGTCACTCAGTCAATTCATTTTCAGAATTCACATAATAACATTCTAAACTATGGAATGCCGTTTTCACATTTATTAGGGAATTTTTGATATCAAGAATCAATTTTTGATCTCAAAAAATCCATATTTTGATATCAAGAATTAATTTTTGCTATCTGTAATTGTATTTTATATCTCTAAATGTATTCTTGATCTCAAAAAATACTTTTTGATATCAATAAATATTTAGAGATATCAATAATTATTTATTGATATCAAAAATGATTTAATGATATCTAAAATTGATTTTTTGAGATCAAAAATTAAATTCTTGATAGCAAAAATGAAATATTTGATAGCAAAATATCAATATTGAGCTCAATAATTGATTTTCTATATATTGATATCAAGAATTTATTTCAGATATCATTATTTCAGACTGATACTTTTTTAATTTGTATTTTGAAATCTGTAAACGATTTTTTGGTCTCAAAAACTGATTCTTGATATCAAAATATCAGTTTATTTTTTAAATAAAAATTTAGAAACACGCATCTGTAAATAAATAATGGCTGTCCTTGTATACAGAATCTTTATTTTATTTTTTTTTCTGTACAAAAAAGAAACAATTCTTGAGATCAAAAATTGTGTTGTTATTATTGATCTCAATAATTCAAATTTTCATCTCCAAAATTTAATTGACGATTCGTTATATTTTATGTGAATGTGTGTCTCCCTTTAGGTTTGTAAAATTGATTTTTTGATCTCAAAAATAAATTTTTGCCATCTAAAATTCAATTATTGATAGCAAAATATAAATTAATGAGATCTACATTGATTTATTGATATCTCTAACTATATTTTGATATCAAAAATAAGCATTAAATGTTAAAACGGCATTCCATACTAAACTGCTGTATACGATTGTTGTATCGTAACACTGCACGAGTACTTCATGATAAGTGTAGACTTTTCCGTGTCCACGAGCATGCCCGTAACATATTGTCAAGACAGTTGTGTCCAAAAAGACCGGAATGAATTAAGGATTACGCGTGTTAACAGTACCGTGGGGTGGTGAGGGAGACATAAATATAGGAAAATGTAATAATAAAAGCATAATAGGACTTAACGAAAAATCACCCCCACCCCGACCTGCGCCTTCCAAGGCCACTGTAGCGCTGGTGGTTCGAAGCTTTTTTCCAGTTACCGTTGCGTTTTTCGGCTCGCGATTAGTGTTACGTAGACGACATCTTCTTGAGAACGACCTTGCCATTAACTTGAGAAAGTGTGTGCAGTAAAAACAACCGTATCATTGAGCGTTCCATGGGCGTAGCGTGAAAGTGTCAAGAGGGGCGGGGGGGGGGGAGGGGGAGGGGGAGGCCTGCTCGACAGGAGTGGGTGTGGGATGAGATGTCTCATGAACGCTTTACTTTGACATGGGTTTCGTCTTTCCAGAGCTTGTGCAATTCGCTTAATTTATTAAGGAATTTAAAGAGGTACATGGGCCGTGGGGCAGTGTACGGGCTCGTGCGGCAACCCTCACCCCTTACCCCCAACCCACCGAATAACAAGGCTACGCTCCTTTGCAACAAGGAGATTTTACTTACCCGGAAAAGTCGTCTGCGGTGAGCGTTTCCGGCGATCCAATCGACGTGAGATGTGACGACGCCTCAGCTCTCTGTCGACTCGTATCTCCCTCCCAGAAGCTCACCCTGTCATCAACGCTCATCTCTGATATGTCCTTAAAAGTCAACCACCGAAAATATGACACACACAAGCAAAATGCCTTGATTTCTTGCAGCAACAAAAAATATGGGGTTTATTTCAAAACACAACGACTGACCCCTGGAAAGGATTATACCGCGAATAGGAGAACCTGACATATAGAATACCTTTTCAATGGCATCAATCCTAGAGATTCATCGAGAAAAAAATGTCATTAATAAGAAACAGGGCCACTTTAGTTCTGTTCCAGACATTTGGGTCAAAGGCATTGAAAGTGTGATATCTCGGTCAGAAAGTTTTTAAACAATTTTTATTTGCTTCAATCAATGAACAGGGCCAGAGAGTTTTGAAAATTTATAGTTTTGATTTCACTGTTGTTTATTCCATTGAAAAGACGCTCTGTACCAAGTTTTAGAAACTGTTATACGCTGTAGTAACTTACACGAGATTTCTTTCACAGACACTGGTTATTAATTCTCAGGTTTGACCTTTTGACCTTTTGACCTTTTATGAGATGAATGAAGGACAGAAGCGTGGTCAGATTGCTCGTATAACTGATGATAAATAGGGGAAATTTCTGAAGCAGTCACTTCCAAAAGTCTAACAGGAAAGTCGTTGGCTTGAGTTAATAGCTCCAGATCATTTAATGATTCCTTCCGGTCGGAAGTGATCTTAGCCATATCTGGGCATTTTTTTATATTGTCTAGGCAGGGAATCTATCTTTTTTTTGTAAATAAAAAAAAAAAAAATACATGAAACCTGGTCCACAATAGTATTTGCTTTGTCAGTGTCAGATGGCGAAAATATATCTGTTGGTGATTATAATGTTGGTATAGCGCTATAATCTTTCAGCAGTGATTTAATATATGACCAAACGGGTTTTACATTTTTCTTGAATGCTGTTAAATGCTTATTAATTTACTAATGTACTTCTGATAACTTTGTGTTTGGGCTTACTCTTACCCCCTTAGTTTTAAATGTTAAAATTTTCGCCTTTTTTTGAGTTTTTTTTTTTTACTGACCGACGCGTGCTTTGAAACACTTTCCGAGCAGATATTTCGCTTTAGTTGTGATCCATGGGTAAGGCTGTTTCGATTGAGATAGTCTTTTTCGGAATATGGTCTTCCATTATTTGATGCAGTTGTGTTTCGATCAAGAAATTATTTTCTTGTGCAGTAAAACTGTGTCCAAATCTGTTTTACTAGAAGAGTGTAAAGTAAGCTGTATCAACGTTTGTCGGTGTACACCAAGTATATGCATAAAAATATAAAAGTATAATAATATATAAAATATAAATATATAAATATACATAATATATATATAAATATATATATATATATATATATATATATATATATATATATATATATATATATATATATATATAAATATAAAAAAAAATATATAAAATATATCAATGTATAAGAGTGTAATTAAAATGTGTAATAACAAAGCACATTATACTGCAAGGCAACACAACAGATCGCGTGTCTTTGAAGTGACGTATAGTGTAGTCCAATAAAGGACAATGTAAGATCTGCGAGACACAGTAAACATATTTTACTGTCGAATACACACAGCAGAGCAAAAACTGCGCGATCGAAGAGACACAATTCAATAAATTATATAATACTATACGGTTGAGGAAACAAGAGACAAAAGATACAATACTGTACGATCGAAGAAACACCAGGTAAAAATACAGTTCTAGGAGAAATAGCGCAACAATTAAAAGTGCGTAGTACTGAACGAACGAACAAACGCAGCCCAACAAACTGCATAACACTGTTCGCTCGATTAGACACAACACAACAAAATACATACTACTGCAGAACAACAAGGAAAGCACACATACTGTGTAATCGTCGAAAATGCGCAAACAAACGAACAAACAAACAAACGAAAGCACACGCACTGTGTAATCGTCGAAAATGCGCAAACACAACAAACAAACAAACAAATGAAAGCACACATACTGTGTAATCATCGCAAATGCGCAAACAAACGAACAAACGAACAAACAAACAAACGAAAGCACGCGCACTGTGTAATCGTCGAAAATGCGCAAACACAACAAACAAACAAACAAATGAAAGCACACATACTGTGTAATCATCGCAAATGCGCAAACAAACGAACAAACGAACAAACAAACAAACGAAAGCACACGCACTGTGTAATCGTCGAAAATGCGCACACACAACAAACAAACAAACAAATGAAAGCACACATACTGTGTAATCAACGCAAATGCGCAAACAAACGAACAAACGAACAAACAAACAAACGAAAGCACACGCACTGTGTAATCGTCGAAAATGCGCAAACAAACGAACAAACGAACAAACAAACAAACGAAAGCACACGCACTGTGTAATCGTCGAAAATGCGCAAACACAACAAACAAACAAACAAATGAAAGCACACATACTGTGTAATCATCGCAAATGCGCTAACAAACGAACAAACGAACAAACAAACAAACGAAAGCACACGCACTGTGTAATCGTCGAAAATGCGCAAACACAACAAACAAACAAACAAATGAAAACACACATACTGTGTAATCGTCGAAAATGCGCAAACAAACAAACAAACGAAAGCGCACATACTGTGTAATTGTCAGAAATGTGCAAACGCAGCAAACAAACATACATACTTACAAACATGGACACACGCACACATACAAACACACAATAAGCAAGTAACATATTAATTAAAAATAATAACAAAACACGTTTGACACAAGGCCCTACCACTTGGCTGCGTTGGCCGGTGGTGAGAGCCGCTGCTTGACCCGAGCGTGCCAGTGCTTCTGCGCTCTCTCTTGTATAGGACGATGGGTCGTTTCCCAAGGCGTTCCTAATCTGAAGGAAATGCACACACACTGGATAGCCCCTGATCGATCAAGAGCTGGCACTAGGGTAAGGAGGGGAGGACGGGAGGGGCATAAGATATTACAATTCTACTTACGCTTTGCAGGGTATACACATTTATTGATTTTACATAAATACGTTTTGCGATCATTATTTTCTGATACTGATTCTGATACTGATACTGCAATATCAGTAATAATATAGAATTTTAGAAGATTAGCATGATGCAAGGAAAAAAATTAAAAATTTCCAGAGTTGGAGAATGGTATTGTGACGTCATAAAATAATCAACTACCGCATTTCTACTTTCCGAGCGGGATTCTTGGTCTTCCAGTGAAAACTCAATTTCTCCATCATTTAACCTGCAAGGAAATTACTGTCGTTCAATTGTGCTCATTATTTTATTGTAGAAATATATTTTAATGTAAGCTACTGAATCATGGGATATTAGCGTTCCTTTGTTTTTTTTTTAAATATCACAGTAAAATACTCCTTTTGCGTTGTTGCATGTAGCATTTACGCACTGACCAATTTTAAGTGAGTTACGCATACGTAATTACGCATAAAATAGATCTATTTTACCCGCGACATCACCTACTGCCTATAATATTGGCGGACTCACACTTCAAGACCATCTCCCCCGTCCCTTTTTCAGTGTATGCACTTTATAGACAACCCCTGAAGTTTTTTTTAATTATGGCGTATGTTTTGGTTACTACTGGGGTGTCTTAAGCTTTGTTTTCATCTTATCCTTCACGCCCCCGCCCTGATCCCCCTACCCCCCACCCTCGTTGAGAAAAGAAAGTGGGACCCGCATTAGGTGTGACATTGGTGACCTACGCATTATTGAAGGCCGTCTGGTCAAGGTCAGCTGTGTCTTCAGCAGTTTGCTGGTTGCTAAGGCAGTGCAGATATCTGTCTGATTCTATATAGATATAAATAACACACAATGAAGTGTCAGATGTGTCACGTGACTGAAGAGACTACCGTATCACGTGACGTAAACACGTGTCACATCGTTGTTTCAAAATATCTGACCTCTGGAAATCTCTATATATCATGTATAAACGCAAAGCGGACTTAGGCAAAAAGTAGTTCCATTCTTTCAATATGAGTACTTTGTTCCCGGAATACCAAATTGGTCTCCCAAACAAATAGGTCTCATGCGGTATCCTGACAAAATGTATCCGGACAAAACGTCGACGCACATTAGAGACCGTATAAACATCGGATGTCGTCTCGTGAAAGTAATCCGGACTTGATGCCTGGGAAGAGGGTTCAGACGCTATAAATGCACGTACGGTACGTGTATTATGGGAACAGGCGGCCTCCCCCCTGGCGCTTTCCCCCCCGGCGGTTTCCCCCCGGCGATTTCCCCCCTGGCGGTCTCCCCCCCCTAGGCGGTCTCCCCCCTGTCCTTCTCCCCCCGAAGCAGATTTTTTTTTAAAACTTACATCAGCAAAACTTGTACGTTCCACTCTTTTTTTCCTTCTCCCCCCTCAAACTTGCTTTCCTTATTGATGTATGAAGACCAAAGGGTTATTGATATTTCTTTAATCTGTTTAATTAAGTGATTATTGATTATTATTGAATTTTTGACCGAATCAATGAAACATCGGATCTAGTGAGAATTGCAATTGTTTATTAACCTTCACCGCCAGAGTAGGCTACTGATGATGATGTTTTCCGGAGTAGGTGGTGACACAGTAAAGCTGGTGATCTGTAGATTAAATTTCGTGATCACATTTGAAAGATCAGTTTACAGTAAGTGTTGGATTGTAATTTCGTAATTGGATTTTAAAGCAGATTAATTTCCTAGTGACTTTCCTAGTGACTAACTTACTAACTAAAAAAAAACTGCCATGGGGGGGGGGGGAAGGACGGGGGGGGGGAGTCAGCCTACGGGGGGAGATCGCCAGGGGGGAGTTGGTAGGGGGGAGTCCGCCGGGGGGGGGGGGAGACCGCCGGGGGGGGAGACCGCCTAGACCCGTGTATTATATACCTTAAGAACCGAACACGTTCAAAGGGGACCTAACACTGGCTTCTAAATCCCATTACTCTCCCGAAGGCGGCTCCTAGTCAAGCCTCCATCCGACTCCTGCTGCGCCCGGTAGTTCTCATGTTCAGGGGGTGGGGTGTAGCTGACTGGGAATGGTCGCTGTTTTTATCCGGGTGTAGGATAACTGGCAAGTTACCATCAGTCATAATGGCATCCGGACAAGTGGACACCAGACACGTTACCATCAGTCATAGTGGCTACCGGACAAGTGACTACCAGTCACAATGGTCACCGTACATGTGGACACCGGTCAAGTGACAGTTGGTGCCCTGCTATCCGGGTTTTTCGTTTGTGCGGCGGCCGGCTATCCAGGTTTTTCGTTTGTGTGGTGGCCTGCTATCGAGGTTTTTCGTTTGTGTGGTGGCCGGCTGTTTGGGTTTTTCGTTTGTGTGGTGACCGGCTGTCCGGTGTGGTGACTGGCTGTCCGGTGTGGTGACCGGATGTCCGGTAGGCACCGTTTTACCTACCTTCACACTTGGTTGTCGACGTTTTGTCCGGCATTCTGAACGACAGACCGCACAAATCCACAAGTTCAAACAAATCCCAGAGACGTATTATAATATACCTGGTTAGTCGTACGTAAAGAAACAACAGAAGAAAGACGAAGGGGGGGGGGGGGGGGGGGTCGGGGCCGAGAACAGGCATTGCACGACGCCTCCTTTTAAGCCTATTTTCGAGACATTAATTGCAGGGCCATTCCGTTGTTGTGTTGAGCACCATGGCATTCGACCACAGAGGGCCCCTGGGTCACGTGGCATCACGCCTTACGACGTCACGAGGGACAGCTGGCCAAGATGACCTCAGACGTGCTACTTAGACGTGTTACGTCATCACATGAACAACTCTTTCGTCACAACAATTATTTCCCGTTCTGAGTCATGTGACATGTGCAGCACTTTGACACAAACCGAATCGCGATCTTAACCACACACGCGGCCTCACACTTAACCACTCAAATGACCACGCGCACTTTTTCTATTTTCTAATCGTTTGTATATTTTAGTGAGTAATCACGGTGCAACAGAACTTTAATCCTTTTTTCTTGGTAAATATAGTTTGAGGAGCTGTACACAAAATACCACGCGAAATTTGCCCTATTTATAAAACTCACTCAAAGCGCAAAGCGTAGGGGCATACGTTAAGTTGCCACGGTACGCATGTACCGCCTCACCCCTTCTCCCTCACTCCAACCCCTCCGTTTAGTTGCCAACTCCCACTGAAACTCTACACATCCTCCACACGCTGTCATGTATCCAGCTGATTAGGCCGATTTGCATTCCCACTACGGCACCACCCCCACCCTACTCCCTCTCCTCCACCCTCAAACCCAAGGCCTTTTATGGACGACCCCTGAAGTGACTTCATATAGTTACCACGACCCAGGGAAGCGATACACATCCTCCGCACGTTGTCATGTATCCAGGTGTCGCCACAGCTTCCGTATCGCAGCATATCCCCGAGCTGTAAATACAAGAGCCACTGTGATGTGTCACAAAGAAATATTCAGAGTAAACACTGATTTTCCAAGCCCATAGTTCAGGGTTCGATTCCCTGACAAGACAGAGTCACTTCCAATCATTTCCATGCTCTCTGCAGCGTTCACTATGCCCTCTTCGACATTTACCATGCCCTCTTCGACAATTACCATGCCATCTTCGACATTTACCATGCTCTCATCGGCATTTGTCATGCCCTCAGCGGCAATCACCATACGCTCAGCGACAATCACCATGCCCTAAGCGGCATTTACCATGCATTTTTGGTGACCTATCCCGCTGTATTCACATAAGTTAACTGCAAAGTTAACTAAGAATAGACAATATGCTGATTTTGGCAATTTTAATGCAAACAATTTTTTTCAATAAAAGCAAGATTTATTTATTCATTTTGAAAAGTTATGTTTGCAACAGGAAGCTGTAGCAATCTGTTAAATGTACAGTTAACTTAATAAATACAGTAGTAGGGTAGCACATGACAAAGACGCAAAATGCAAACACGTTTACTATTTTTCTAACTTTTTTGGATCACGGAATTTAAAATGAACAGTGCGCAGCACAATTAACTGATTCCGTTTGCAACTAGAACACCCGAAAGTAGATTAATAAATTTAACCTATTAAACACACGGAAAAAACATATAAAATTGTTTGCGTGACACAGCTGAGTCAACCGATTTTCACTTCTGGGAGTATAGTTAACTGCTCAATTAACTTATGTGAATACCGGTGTAATGAAACGTTTTGACCCCGAAACAAATCAACCCCCGGTCGATTTGTTTTAAAACAAACAGACTCCCCGGTCGATTTGTTTTGGGAAAACCCGCCATAACAAACAGACCTCCCAGTAGGTAATATATGGGCAAGCTGCCCCACTTTTTGGATGGGCAAGCTGCCCCACCTTTTCGGTGGGGCAGCTTGCCCATCCAAAAGTGGGGCAGCTTGCCCATTCTCATGAGAGAATTGTCCCAGTTAAGAGGAGCGAGTGTAGTGGGGAGTTGTTACGAGACGATGACGAAAGAAGAACGTCATTTGATGCAAGGATAGCAAAAGTGTGTTTCCGGTGAAACGTTGTACGTTGTGTGTACAATGGTATGGGGCTGGTATGGGGATGGTAGGGACTTAGGTTGTGAAAAAAAAAAAAGTGTGGTGTGCCGAGACGTCTCGAGTGAAAGAGAGAGGGGGGGGGATTGGAGAGAGTTATAAGAGTTTTATTTAAAAAAAAAAGCATTTCCCACACATTCTCATGCATACACATAGCGGTGAAATTGCTGTTGATGTTGAGACTGAAAATGCCTCCATGTTTCATAGAGGAAGGCCTGGTAGTCGACATATACCTCTTCACATAAATCGGCATCCTTCTTTGAGAAATGATAAGCCGCCACCAGGCGTTCGTCAGTGAAAAAAATTTTTTCTTAAACTGCATATTTTTTCGACACGTCTGCTCTCTACAAAAGTTCGAAAGCTCTGCAGGCAATGCAAGCAATGCAAGCAATGCAGGCGGAGATGACGAAATGTGTGAAACGTCAGACCACCCCCCCCACCCCTCCTTGTCAATACACAGAGTATTGACGACCACCCCCCCACCCCCCCCACCCCTCCCCAATCGCGTTTTCGTCGTTGGCGTCTCGAGTGAAAGAGGCTGCTTACGGGACACACTGGGGGAAGAGTAGCACAGCAGCAGCACTTGCTTGACGTTTGGCGTTTTCGCCGTTGGCGTCTCGAGTGAAAGAGGCTGCTTACGGGACACACTGGGGGAAGAGTAGCACAGCAGCAGCACTTGCTTGACGTTTGGCGTTTTCGCCGTTGGCGTCTCGAGTGAAAGGGTGTGTTTGCGCCGAGACGGGTGCGGCATTGCAAAGCATGTCAGACCACCCCCCCACCCCCCCACCCCTCCCCAAAACAAAAAAGCCGAGACGTCTCGAGTGAAAGGGGGTGTGTGCCGTGCCGAGACGGTGTGGAGATAGAGTTTTTAAAGCATTTCCCATTCTCATGCATACTTTTCCAAACAGAGTTGTTCTCGAGTGAAGGAGGGTGTGTGTGCCGAGACGGTGTGGAGATAGAGTTTTTAAAGCATTTCCCATTCTCATGGATACTTTTCCAAACAGAGTTGTTCTCGAGTGAAGGAGGGTGTGTGTGCCGAGACGGGGTGTGGGGTGTGTGGGGTGTGGAGAGACAGAGACAGAGAGAGTTTTTTTTTTTTTGAAAGAAGGTGTGAGTGTCTCGAGTGAACGAGGGTGTGTACGCCGAGACGGGTGCCACATTGTTGAAACGTCAGACCACCCCCCCCCCCACCCCTCCTTGTCAATACACAGAGTATTGACGACCACCCCCCCCACCCCTCCCCAAGCGAGAGACGAGAGAGTGTGACGAAAGAAAACGTTATATGATGCAAGGATGCTGCTGCATGGATTACGATAGCGAGGCATTGCGAGCGAAAAGTGTGTTTCCGGTGGAAGGATTGGGAAAGGTTGTAGAATGGTATGGGGGGCTTGTGAAAAAAAAAAAAGCCGAGACGTCTCGAGTGAAAGGGGGTGTGTGCGCCGAGACGGGTTGGGGAGAGAGAGGGGAGAGAGAGGGGAAGGTGTACCGTGAGCGTCTCGAGTGAAACGATGGTGTGCCGCCGAGACGGGTTGGGGAGAGTTTCTGGGGTTGGGGAGAGACAGAGGGGAGAGAGAGAGGGGAAGGTGTGCCGTGAGCGTCTCGAGTGAAACGATGGTGTGCCGCCGAGACGGGTTGGGGAGAGTTTCTGGGGTTGGGGAGAGACAGAGGGGAGAGAGAGGGGAAAGGTGTGCCGTGAGCGTCTCGAGTGAAAGAGGGGCTGCTTACGGGACACACTGGGGGAAGAGTATGTACACAGCAGCAACACTTGCTTGACGTTTGGCGTTTTCGCCGTTGGCGTCTCGAGTGAAAGAGGCTGCTTACGGGACACACTGGGGGAAGAGTATGTACACAGCAGCATTATTGCTTGACGTTTCGCGTTTTCGCCGTTGGCGTCTCGAGTGAAAGGGTGTGTTTGCGCCGAGACGGGTGCGGCATTGCAAAGCATGTCAGACCACCCCCCCCCACCCCCCCACCCCTCCCCAAGAATGTCCGAGACGTCTCGAGTGAAAGGGTGTGTTTGCGCCGAGACGGGTGCGGCATTGCAAAGCATGTCAGTCCACCCCCCCACCCCCCCCCACCCCTCCCCAAGAATGTCCGAGACGTCTCGAGTGAAAGGGGGTGTGTGTGCCGAGACGGGTGCGGCATAATGTGTGAAACGTCAGACCACCCCCCCACCCCCCCACCCCTCCCCAAGAATGTCCGAGACGTCTCGAGTGAAAGGGTGTGTTTGCGCCGAGACGGTTGCCGCATTGCAAAGCACGTCAGACCACCCCCCCCCCACCCCTCCCCAAAAAGCCGAGACGTCTCGAGTGAAAGGGGTGTGTGTGCGCCGAGACGGGGTGGGGGGATGTGGTGTGTGGAGAGAGAGACAGATAGAGTTTTTTTTGAAAGAAGGTGTGAGTGTCTCGAGTGAAAGGGTGTGTGCCGTGCCGAGACGGGGTGTGGGGTGTGGAGAGACAGAGAGTTTTTTTTTGAAAGAAGGTGTGACTGTCTCGAGTGAAAGGGTGTGTGCCGTGTCGAGACGGGGTGTGGGGTGTGTGGGATGTGGAGAGACAGAGACAGAGAGTTTTTTTTTTGAAAGAAGGCGTGACTGTCTCGAGTGAAAGGGTGTGTGCCGTGCCGAGACGGGGTGTGGGGTGTGTGGGATGTAGAGAGACAGAGAGTTTTTTTTTGAAAGAAGGCGTGAGTGTCTCGAGTGAACGAGGGTGTGTACGCCTAGACGGGTGCGGCATAATGTGTGAAACGTCAGACCACCCCCCCACCCCTCCCCAAGAATCTGAAGCCGAGACGTCTCGAGTGAAAGGGGGTGTGTGCGCCGAGACGGGTGCGGCATAATGTGTGAAACGTCAGACCACCCCTCCCCCCACAAGAATCTGAAGCCGAGACGTCTCGAGTGAAAGGGGGTGTGTGCCGAGACGGGTGCGGCATAATGTGTGAAACGTCAGACCACCCCCCCACCCCTCCCCAAGAATCTGAAGCCGAGACGTCTCGAGTGAAAGGGGGTGTGTGCGCCGAGACGGATGCGGCATAATGTGTGAAACGTCAGACCACCCCTCCCCCCACAAGAATCTGAAGCCGAGACGTCTCGAGTGAAAGGGGGTGTGTGTGCCGAGACGGGTGCGGCATAATGTGTGAAACGTCAGACCACCCCTCCCCCCACAAGAATCTGAAGCCGAGACGTCTCGAGTGAAAGGGGGTGTGTGTGCCGAGACGGGTGCGGCATAATGTGTGAAACGTCAGACCACCCCCCCACCCCTCCCCAAGCATCTGAAGCCGAGACGTCTCGAGTGAAAGGGGGTGTGTGCGCCGAGACGGGTGCGGCATAATGTGTGAAACGTCAGACCACCCCTCCCCCCACAAGAATCTGAAGCCGAGACGTCTCGAGTGAAAGGGGGTGTGTGTGCCGAGACGGGTGCGGCATAATGTGTGAAACGTCAGACCACCCCTCCCCCCACAAGAATCTGAAGCCGAGACGTCTCGAGTGAAAGGGGGTGTGTGTGCCGAGACGGGTGCGGCATAATGTGTGAAACGTCAGACCACCCCCCCACCCCTCCCCAAGAATCTGAAGCCGAGACGTCTCGAGTGAAAGAAGCTGCTTACGGGACACACTGGGGAAGAGTAGCACAGCAGCATTATTGCTTGACGTTTGGCGTTTTCGCCGTTGGCGTCTCGAGTGAAAGAAGCTGCTTACGGGACACACTGGACCACGGTTTATTGGGCCACTGGGGAAGAGTAGCACAGCAGCAGCGCAGCAGCACTTGCTTCACCGTCTCGTTGGCGTCTCGCTTGACTCAGCAGCGGATGGTTGGGTATAAAAGAGGGGGGTTGTGTGTGGACCTTATCAGTACAGTGTAGCAGTGTACAGTGTAGCAGTCATGGAGAACAAGACAAGGAGCGCAAAAAGCAACGCAGCGGCGGCAGCAGCGCAGCGCAGCCAGAGCGGCAGCCAGGGCGGCAGCCAGGGCGGCGGCAGCAGCAGTTTTCAAATTAGTGCAAACTTAACCATTACTGTGGAGTCTGGACAATATGGATTATTTCTACGCATCAAACGTGGAGAGAGATGGTGCGCTTATTCACCATCTTTGTGGAAGATTGTGTGTCAGAACGTGAAAAAATGCCGTGACATTGGCTTCAAACTATACTTGACGGAAACAAAGTGGCTTGAAGTCATTTCATATCAAGGCATGCGCTATGTGAGCTTCGTGCGTACATCACGGTTTGAAGGGAAAGAATACACACATTACATCAACATGAATGATGGTGAATGGGAGACACTGCTTCGGGAGATGGCTCACATCAACTCAGCCTTAGTTGAACCGCCGTGTACGGAATGCCATGACAAGAAAACAATCATCAAGCTGCAAAAGTATGATCGGATGAAGGTGTCAAAGTTATCCAAGAAAAGACAGGCTGAAATTCAGTTGGAGAATATGGATATACAGAATCAACTTGGACTTACGTGCGACTATTGCGGTGCTTGCGGATATATGGAGGATTATGATTGCCACTGCCACAAGTACAATTGCATGATGTGTGAACCAAACAACTTCTGCGGCAAGTGTGGAGTACTTAAAGTCTGTGAAGCAAAGTAGAAGCTAGAACTTGTTCGATTCCACGATGAATGAGTTGAAGTGAATTCAAAACTTTGTAATATGTTTGGGTAGATAGTTAGACATAAAGGGAGTGAAGTTTTCATTTCATTGTATAACCATGGAGAAGAAGAAGAAGACAAGCAGCTTTAAAATTAGTGCAAACATAACTGTTACTGTGCAACATGGAAAATTTGGACAATTTCTACGAATCAAACGTGGAGAGAGCTGGGTTGCTTTATCACCATCTTCGTGGAAGATTGTGTGTGAGAGATTTAGAGATTTACGCACCATTGGCTTCAAACTATACTTAACGGAAAATAAGTGGCTGGAAGTCATTTCAATCTTGGGCATGCGTTATATAACTTTTGCACATACATTGCTGGTTCACGGACTAGGATATACGAAGTACATCAACATGGATCATGGTGAATGTGAGACATTGCTTCAGGAGATGGATAACATTAACTCAGTCTTATTACCATGTACGGAATGTCATGTCATAAATCCTATCAAGCTGCGAAAGGATGGTCGGATGAAGGTGTCAAAGCTATCCAAGAAAAGGCTGGCTGAAGTTCAGTTGGAGAACATGAACGTACAAAATCAACTTGGACTTACCTGTGACTATTGCGGTGCTTGTGGATATGTGGAGGATTATCATTGCCACTGCCACAAGTACAATTGCATGATGTGTGAACCAAACAACTTCTGTGGCAAGTGTGGAGTACTTAAGGTCTGTGAAGCACAGTAGAAGTGACACACACACACACTGCAAAGATGGACGCATGTTTTAGAAAAGCTTATATTGACTTGAGGATTGCTAAACTTGCTTGCTGCGGCACTCCAAACTATCAGCTTTATCACTTGGACGCTTACTGGGATGTTGTACATCACAGTCTTGATGTGACTGAACTCTATTCACGATTTCTTGGAGAATGTGCCACAATTGGACTCGAAGAAGATCCTGACTTTGACTTTGATTCTGCACTCTATTCTGCCCGCAATGATATAGAAGCATATTACACCGTGGTGGATTATTTGAGAGATTGCTGTGGATTTGAGGAGGAGGAAGAAGAAACCGAGCAGCCTTGTCAGCCTTGTCAGGTAAGCCAAACCCCCCTTTTAACACTAACAACTCTAACAACTCTAACTCAGCAGCGGCAGCACAGCAGCGCAGCAGCTAACAATGTTTTTCTTGCTAGCAAATTTAATTTTATGTGAGTGGTTTCAACGTGAACAAAGAAAGAAGATGATAGAAGAAGTAGCAGATATATTCAAACATATTTTATTGCAGGAGGAAGACATGTTAGAGTAAACCCCCCAAAGTCAACATGGAGAATCTTGTGGAACTGTTGTGTGACCGGGGTATAAAAGAGACTGTGCCTCCACCATCACCGCTCACTCAGCCGTCGTCGCCGCCGCCGTCGTCGCCGCCTAGCCGCTCACCAGTCCGCTCACGCTCACGGGTGTGGAGACGTGAAGAACGCTCACTCAGCCGCTCACCAGTCCGCTCACGGGTGTCACGGGTGTGGCGACGTGGAGAACCCCAGACTGAACTTGACAAACTTGTGCAGAGTGTGGGGACTCTAAAGACTGAGTGAGAGAGAGCGCGCTAGATAGAGCGCTGTATCATGGCGGACATGACACTGAGACAATATATTGTGCAAAAAGCTTATTGTGAAGAAATGTTATTAGCTGTAAAAAAGTTTGCTTGTTTAGTATGTCCTGCTTGCCAACTTGAAGAGTGTTCAGAACATACTTGTCATTTTGCATGTGTCTATACTTATTGGAATGAAGCTAAATATTATATTCATTTAGATAAAGTGTTAGAGAATGCAAATCAGCGTTGTGAGAAATATGGTGTAAATACGATAACACTTGATGAACTCAGTCATTGGCTAGTATTCATTGAAGACCAATGGTCTCCAGTGATTCACACCATTGTATCTATACTTGATTTGTAAAAAACTTGTGGAGTTAAATAATAAAGCTGTTCTGTTGAGAAGGTGGTTTTCATTCGGTGTGACCATGTCGACGTGGAAAGACTACTTGACCAATATGTACTTTAAACCTGGACAGCCCGGGGCATTTGCTGGTCCTTACAAACTGTATCACATCTTAAGAAAACATGATCAACCCGTGACACAGTCGCAAGTGAAGAAATGGCTACAGGACCAAGATACATTCAGTTTACTCCAACCTGTCAAATACAGGTTCAAAAGACAACGTGTGATTACACGAGGCATTGATGACATGTGGGATGTGGATTTGGCTGATATGGGAAACATAGCTCCCTATAATGATGGCACACGCTTTTTACTCATTGTCATTGATGTGTTTTCCAAATATGTGTGGGTACAGCCAATCCCTAATAAATCACATACCAGCGTCATACAAGCCTTTCAACAAATTTTTCATGACACACCCCGAAGGCCACGCACTCTAAGGTCCGATAAAGGCACGGAATTTAAAAACAGATGGGTCAAAGCATTTTTGAAGAAAGAGGGCATTCATGCCTATACCACAAAGAATGAAACCAAAGCCAACTTTGCTGAGAGAGTCATTCGTACTCTAAAGGGGATGATGTATCGGTATTTTCTACATAATCAAACTTACCGTTACTTAGACATCCTTCCAGACTTGGTGTACAACTACAACCATAGACCTCATGGCTCCCTCCCGAATAAGTATGCTCCAGCCGAGATTCGCAAAGACAACGAATCGAAAGTGTGGAAGTATATGTATGTCGACAAACTAAAATTGAAACCGAAGAAGAAGAAGAAGAGGTACAAGTTCAACATTGGCGATCATGTACGCATTTCCCACGTTAAATATGTGTTTCAACGGGATTATCACGTTAAATGGACGCAAGAAGTCTTCACGGTCACACATCGTTGTAAGAAGCAAGGAATACATTTGTATCGTGTGAAAGACTTTTTAGACGAAGATATTGATGGGCATTTCTATGAGGAAGAACTGCAGAAAGTGACCAAAGATATTGAATCTGTGTACAGAATTGAAAAAGTCTTGAAAACACGTAAAAGGCGAGGAGGGGTGAAAGAATTATTTGTCAAGTGGTTAGGTTGGCCAAACAAGTTTAACACTTGGGTGAAAGAAACAGACATTCAACGATGAAGCATCCCTTTACATGCTTGGTCTCTGGACCTACAGGCAGTGGCAAGACGTCTCTGGTCAGGGAAATTCTCGAACAAAAGTTGATTCACCCCTCTCCGAAAAACATTTTATGGCTCTATGCAGCTGATCAGCCCTTGTACAAGGGAATGAAAGGTGTGACATTTTACCAAGGCATTCCAGATGACATTGAAGAGCGTTTTAACCCGAAAAAGCCAAACGTACTCATCCTTGATGACTTAATGACCAAATGCCATAGCGATGAACGTATGACACGTCTCTTTAGTGTGGGTAGCAGTCATCAAAATCTAAGTATCATCTTTATTGTGCATAATTTGTTCCATCATGGGAAAGAGATGCGCAATATTAGTTTGAATACCCATTATATCATTTTGTTTAAAAATCCGAGAGACAGTCAGCAAATCAGTACATTGGCGCGGCAAATGTATCCTGGAAGATCACAATTTCTCATAGAAGCCTATCAAGATGCTACCAGCAAACCCCATGGTTATTTGTTCATTGACTTGAAGCCGAAGACGAATGATCAACTGCGTATTCGCACAGGCATTTTACCAAAAGATACCCATTATATATATATTGATAAAGCCGTGTATGACCAAGAACCAAGTCATTTAACCATTCACAGTCAAGATGTCTAAACGCATTCGAACGAACCAGCCTTTCCTTCATTTGCTTGCACGCAGTGGGCCTAGACGGCGTAAATCCTTGCTACAGCAAGCTACGAAGGAAGAATTAACGAGCTTGTTTGAAATTTGTTTGAATATATTAAGGGGACATTTACCCTTAAGCTCAAAACGGTATAAGGTATTCCAGCGTGAGCGTCATACCCTACGTACTCTGGCAGACAAGAAGATATCCCTTCGACGAAAAAAGAAGTTGGTGAATCAGAAAGGAGGATTCATTGGAGTGGTTGCTAGATTTGCATTGCCCTTGTTAGCCAAGCTGCTGTTGAAATGAAGCATGCTATGAAAATGGTTCTCATTCCTGAACAGGAATACAAACTGTTATTAGAAAAGAAGGGGAGAAAACATAGCATCAAAAGAAAAGTCAAGACACTTTTACGTGGGAAACGAACACGTGAAAAGGCTATGGAAATGTCTCAACTTTTTGGCCGTCATCTACGAACAAGTCAGTCCCAACAACAACAACCACCCTCACCACCACCACCACCACCACTAGAAAAGCGAGTGTTAAGTCATTTTCAACCTATCTATCATGGAAAAGTGATACAACTTTTAGCAGAACTGAAGAAACATGGTACGACATGGACAGAGAAGGATGAACTTGTGTTGAAAACGGGCGAGATCATTACAAATTCTAACATGATTGATTTGATGAAAGAAGCATTGGTGGCGACAAGAAGAAAAGACCGAAGACCCCCACCCCATGGCTGGCATCCGTTTATCCAGGAAATTGTCGATGCGAATATTCCAAAAACGACGTTTAGTAAAAAGACCACTCGTGAAGACATTGCCACAGAAATGAACCAGCGTCAGCAAAGACAGTTTCCTAAAGGATGGGAAAAGTTTTAACAAAAGAGCTATGGTGTTGTGGTGGTGGTGGTGGCCAGGAAGAGACTATTCCCGCGACTATTCCCGTGAAGATCCGATGTACAAGTGCGTGTTGCGAAGGAGAAATAAAAGACTATGTGAATGAGGATGAGACTTGGTCGAATGGCGCGCGCTGTCCCGAGGTACCTGATGAGGTATATAGGCAACGACGACGACGCACCCATACCATTTGACCACCACCATGGAGTCGACAAGCTTTTACATTACTTTGCCTAGCAATGCGAGTATGAATTATTATCCCAACAACAAGGCTTCGAATTATCAAATTCGTATGCCTCGAACCATCTATCTGAATGGAAAATATGAAGTGGCTTTAGCTGAAATTCAGTATCCACATACATGGACAACGATGAGACAGGGCATGAACTATTCTATTGGGTATCGACAAATAGATACATTTGGCATTTGGCATGTTAATATTCCTTATGGGTACTATAGAACCATACAAGAGCTATGTGAGGCAGTCAATGAAGAAGCGGCTAACCCCGATGACCCGAAACAACCTATTCGGTTAAAGTATGATAAAATTAGACGACGTGTGTTTCTATTTCTCGATGATGGTCTTGAAGTGTCCTTTTCCACTGGATTAGCTGAGATTTTAGGATTTATCCCAAATCAATGGTATACTGAAGCGTGTATAGCTGACCATAAAGCCGATGTGAAACAGGGGTTTTATACACTATATGTGTATTGCAGCATCTGTGAACCACAAGTTGTTGGGGATTATTATGTGCCCTTGCTACGTTCTGTTGGGATACAAGGCCATGATGGTGATATTATCATGAAAACGTACGGCGAACCTCATTATGTTCCTGTAAACACATCCAAATTTGATGTGATAGAGATGAATATAAAGGACGACACAGGCAATACTGTTCCATTTCAAAGTGGAAAGGTGATTTGTAAACTCCATTTTCGACCAAAAGCACTATGAAAGCCTACACACACGATCCGTCTGCATATCGCAACCATTTTCTTCGACAAGTGGGTGGAGAATTACCAGGATTCAAAGGAGCACGAATTCAATATGGGGATGGTATTGGTTCAATACTGGGATCATTGGCTCGTAGAGCTATTCCGCTACTTAAGGCTGGGGCTAAGATCGTTGCGCCACATCTTAAGAAGGCTGCAAAGAATGTTGCGAAAGATGTTACGGGCCGAGTAGCACAGCGTGTGTTTGGTGGTGGTGGTGATGTACATAAAAAGAGAGTGCAACCGATGAAACGTGCTAGAAGACGAAGAACAGCTAGACGGATAACATCAAAAAAGCATAGAAGAGATATCTTTTAGAAAAATCATGTCTCTCATTCACAATCATTCGTGCGAATGCACTCTTTCTCCATTGGAATGGTTTCACGTACCGCCAACGCAAACGGCTGTAGAGAAAAGTTATAATGTCGACTATCAACCACTGACGACCATTAGAGAGGGTGCTCCCATAGAATTCTACATTCCTGCGAGTACAGAAGAATATCTGGATTTAAAGAACAGCAAACTTCATATTGCATGCCGCATTGTAAAGGCTGATGGAACAGCGTGTGGCCCAGAGGACCAGGTCTCCTGCATCAATGATGTGTTTAACGGGCTTTGGTCTAATATTGAATTGTTTCTGAATGATCGGTTGGTATCTCATAGTAACAACACCCATGGGTATACCAGCATGATCTCGCATCTCATCCATGACTCGGAAGAAAGTCTCCATTCCGAGCGCTCTCTGCGGCTCATGTACAAGGATACTGCTGGGTCGATGAATAGTCATGAGGTGAAAAGGCCTAATCATGAACGCTATGTATCCGGGTTTCATGTCAATGCCGACGGTAGTGATCTAGCTGAGCAAGGAAACAATGGCTTACACCATCGTTATTTGTATACACGTCTCAGCCGTGAGTTTATGCTGTCAGGTGGCTTAAGGATAGATTTGTTTGAGCAGGATCGCTATCTTCCGAATGGCATCAGTTTGAAGTTGCGTTTCCATAGACAGAAAGATGATTATGTGTTGATGGCTGCAGATAATACCTATAAGGTAGAAGTGAAAGAGGCATTTTTAACCATTCGCAAAGTGAGGGTGAGTCCAGGCATTCAGTTAGGGCATACAGACGCATTGCTGAAAAGTCCTGCCAAGATCATCATCACTAGAAAAGAATGTAAAGTCTTGGCCATTCCGGCAGGGTTTCAGTCTTTTGTGAAAGACAACATCTTTTTGGGTCAATTGCCACATCGTATTGTCATTGGTCTGGTTCATAACGAAGCCTTTGGTGGGTCAGTCGCGAGGAATCCATATGATTTCAAACATTTTGATCTGGACTATATGCAACTGTACACGGATGGTGAACCAGTCCTGTCCAAACCGCTCAAGCTTGACATTCCACAGGACAAGTACCTAGACGCTTTTGAAACGCTTTACAAATCGTTTGACCGATTGAATGGTGAGAAAAGCTCCATTATAAAAAGGGAAGATTGGCCTAGAGGGTATTCTTTATTTTCGTTCGACTTAACACCGGACTATGATGGAGCTGATCATTTTCCCCTGATCAAGCATGGGAATTTGCGGCTAGAAATGAACTTTGCTAGGGCTTTGCAACCTACCATCAATGTCATCGTCTATGCTGAATTTGACAACATTATCGAGATCAGTGCCAATCGTAGCATCCAATTCGACTACCAGTCATGAACACGAAGCAGATCGAAGCTATCCTGAGCCATGATGCCGCGACCAAAGACTTGTTTCAAGGTGTGTTTGCCATGGACCAGTTACCACCGTCTTTACAACGTGGTGCCTATGTCATCAACACCGACGATCAAGATGAACCAGGAGAGCATTGGGTGGCAGTGTATTATGACAAAGACCCTGTGGAATACTTTGACTCTTATGGACTGTTCCCTCTCGATGAGCGTTTAGAAACGTTTTTAAGAAAGGACTATATGTATAATTCCATCTCATTACAAACGCCGATATCATCGACGTGTGGTTTTTATTGTGTCTATTATATATGGCATAGAGCTCGAGGTCAGAGTATGTTTGACATTGTGAATATATTAAAAAGAAAGGATGGGGATTTTATTGTAAAGGATTTTGTCTATAGACATTATAAACCTTTGTTTTATTAATGGGAAGGGGGGGTGTAGTTAAGCTGTAGTTAAGTTGTTGAAGAAAATAAAAAAGACTCAAGTTTCAAACTGATCTTGTTTTATTGTGTTTTCCAAACTCCCCCCACCCCCCCCCCCACACACTTCTTATCTACAAATTTTTATTTACAAGTTTCTTCTTTCAATACATGGATCAATGCATGCCATTCATTACAATTTAAATTAATATAGGTATCATAGACATTACATCCACGTTTGTAAATGCTATGAAAGCTCACATAACACACATCACCAAACTTTATCACTTTAACAGTTTCATGTTCAGACAGTTTCAGTTCATATCCTTCTTCTAAGTCCATCAGCGGCATCAGCTGCATCAACCGCATAGGCTGTGTCACCTCAATGGATTTGGTACCCCCGCTTGAGTTGTATTCCATCCTCTTTGAATTCAAGCAGAAGATTCTTCCCAATCCAATGCGTGTAACAGCGCGTTCCATTCCACGGTGCTGAGGGTGATGATGTCGCAGCCTTCTGTAAGCTCGTCATATTGGCGAAATTGTACAAACACGTCTAGACCGTTCTCAGTCACACGCACTTCTAATTCATCCGAGACTGCTAGGAGAAAGCCGGGTATTCTCAACTTGTCTAGGTGATCCTTCAACACGGATTGGTCATCAAGCGATAGGACGAGATACTGTCCAAAATGCCGTAACACAATGTCATCACATAAGTTTCTCAGATAGGAGAACCCATATGTCATGGGTTCATAATCCATCAAATAGTCGTCTTCCATCTCGGCTCGTGTGTGTGTGTATTTTATACTCGGAGGATGTCGAACAGTGGATGCTGTATAGCTTCTAGGAATCGTAAGATTGCGCGCCAGTTCTTGATATCAAAGAAGATCAACTGTGCATAGGGTGTGTCTGGCACAACTCCCTTATAATCCTTTGGATAATCCTGTAAAAGATTTCTACAGAATGTCACACGTATGTTAGAATCATATTCAGCCACCGTCACTTCCAGTTTATTTTCAAGTCTGCGTTTAAACCCAGCTTCAAGCGGTATGTTTTTAAAGTCTTTCCACACTTCAGGTTTAAACTGATAAGCAGAACATCTCCGAGAACCCATCATCACTTCATTCCTCTCATTGACTTTAAGGTAAACACCATCGTTTAACATGAGTGCATTCATGATGGGGGGTTACCTGGTTATGCGTTGTCGTCTTGTCTGCGAAGCCTTTTATCCACTTCTTTCACCTGCTTCTTCAACATTTTCCATTCAGGTATGGTCAGCAAGATACCCTTTTTCGTAGGACGGTTCCTTCCAGTCCCCTCATCTCTGAGGTACTTGCGAATGTTCACCACACCTTCATTGCTTTGTTTCATAATCTTGATATACTTTCC